>JBAKBP010011281.1:0-73194 GCA_037953745.1 Lithodes maja | reverse complement strand
AGGTGAGGTCCTCGAATGATATACTAACTAGATATAGGGGAGGTCCTCGAATGATATACTAACTAGATATACTAACTAGATGTAGGTGAGGTCCTCGAATGATATACTAACTACGGCAGTATCAGAGCGTTGAAGAGTGTGAGGATTATTTCCTTATATCTATGCTTAAATATCCTTTTAATATTGCCTAATAGTTGCTGAGCCTTTTTCTCTACTTCAATGCACTGCTTGGAAAACTTTAGGTCACTGCTAATTAGAACACCCAAATTCTTTTCAGAGTCGGTCACTTCCAGAGGCATTCCCAATAGCGAATAGCCTGATTTAAGGTTTGCTTTGGCGATGTGCATCACCTTGCATTTTTCCAAGTTTAGTGGCATCTGCCATGTCTCAGACCATTCACCCAAATTGTTGAGATACATCCTATGCTGTCTAACCCCTTTGGGGTCCTTCACATTTACTCAAAGTTTTATGTCATCGGTATACTTGGAGATCACACCCAATAGGTCAATATCGATGTCATTAGCATATTATAAATATAAGTGTGCCAAGGACAGATTCAGAAGTGATTGTATTCCATTCAGAAGAAACACCATTGATTACTACCCATTGCTGTCTACCTGTTAACCAACTTTCTATCTAATTTATGACCTCTGTAGTTACCTAGTGCACTCACTTTTGGTATTAGCCTGCAATGAGGCACCTTGTCAAAACCTTTTGATAATCTAACTGTTAATGTCTTGTCATGTTGCAAATTTGATTTTAAATAATATTTTGACATTTAACATGTAGTTTCTTTATTCATGCAGAGTTTAGTAAAAATTTACCAGAACGTCCCGGACTTCCCAAACTTGACTAATTCCTTTAACGTGACGATAGTGCGTTGTTATATGTGCGATTAGTTTGCTTGGGAAACAGATTAACTTGCTCATGTAGTAATGTACACCCTATGTGGTGGATTGTGTTCTTTTATTTAATAATTTTCATTTTAATAAGCGTTGTTTCCACATAGCAATTTTGATAATTTAATTTGACTTTATATTTGTCCTTGTCCCAATTTTGGTTTGTTTAGTTTGCAAGTTTTACATTTTAAATTAAAGGATGTTCATGGTTCTACTTTTGTCATACGCTCTCAGCATTTCATGATCAAAATGGAGAGAGAGAGAGAGAGAGTGTGAGAGTGAGAGTGAGAGTACAAAGGAGTACAAAGGATATCAAGCAACAACAGATCTAGTGACCCTTCTAGGCTGCTTGTCCTCCAAAACACTGAGGATCAAGTGTCCAAACAGTGGTTTAGAGTGGGTAAGGGAACATTGGAAAGGGAACTACTGCCCTGGAACTAATGTCCGTGGCAGGATTAGGAAGTTAGTAGGGGACAGATGGGTTAGTAACTGAGGGGGGATAAAATAAAGTTATTAATTTACAAACGCAGTCAGTCGCGGGTTTGATGCGAGATATTTGTCTAAGCGGAGTTTAAATGAATCAACGGTGCTGCAGTCTATAACGTCTCGGGGAAGCCCATTCCACAAGTTGACAACTCGATTGAAGAAGAAATTCTTAGATTCGTGTGAGTTAAAAGATTTACCAATAATTTTGCAACCGTTTCCCCGCGTGTAATTAGATTGGTCGATAGTGAAGTACTTACTACAGTTCATATTGTCGATGCCTTTTATGATTTTGAACACTTGAATTAAGTCGCCTCTTAATCTGCGCTGGGTTAAAGGAAATAGATTTAATTCTCTAAGACGCTCTTCGTATGGTTTGTTTTTTAGGCTAGGTATAATTTTGGTAACTCTACATTGAAGTCATTCTAGCTTGTTTATATCTTTTTGGTAATAAGGGCACCAGGATTGAACGCAGTATTCCAGAAGAGGGCGGACTAAGGAATTGTAAAGGGTTAGGATAACTTATGTGGATTTATGCTCAAATGACCTGCCTATAAAGCCAATTATTTTGTTTGCCTTCTTAACAACTTCTGAACATTGTTGACTCGGTTTTAGGTTACTCGATATTGTTACTCCCAGATCAGTTTCTTTGTTTACATTCTTAAGCTGAGTGCCATTCATCGAATAGTTTGCTTTCTCATTTAGGTATCCGATATGTAGTACTTTACATTTATCCGCATTGAAACTCATTTGCCAAATTTGGGCCCAACATGACAATTTATCTAGATTGTGTTGCATATCGGCAACTTGTTCTTTTGAGAGTACGCTATTTGCAATTTTTGTATCGTCAGCAAATTTTGAGATTGTACAGGTGAGACCCTCATCTATGTCGTTGATGTAAATTAGAAAGATAATTGGTCCTAGTACCGATCCCTGGGGTACCCCGCTACTTACATTGGTCCATTTTGATGCCTTACCGTTTATGACTACTCTTTGCTTTCTGTCGCTGAGCCAATTTTCTATCCATTTCAACACACCGTCTTGTATTCCATGCGCTTTTAGTTTTAGCAGTAAACGTTTGTGGGGAACTTTGTCAAAGGCCTTTTGAAAATCAAGGTATATAATATCTACAGCTTTACTCTCATCGTAGAGGTTGAGGATATCGTGGAAGAAGTCTAAGAGGTTTGTTAAACAGGAACGTTTTTTACGAAAGCCGTGTTGAGTATCTTTAAGTAAGTTATTTGCCTCTACGTGATTTACGAGTCTGTCTCTTATGACCGTTTCTAGCATTTTACATGCAATTGAGGTTAAGCTAATTGGACGATAATTACTTGGTAGGGATTTGCTGCCTTTTTTGAATATCGGTGTTACGTTGGCTAGCTTCCACTGATCAGGCATAGTCCCAGACTGCAAGGATTCATTGAATAGCAATGTCAGTGGTTTGGAGAGCTCATCCTTAGCTTCCTTTAGAACTCTAGGTGAGATTGTATCAGGTCCAGGCGTTTTATTTACCTTGAGTTTATCTAAACAATTCAATACTTCTCTCTCTGTAACGGTGATATTGCTCAGAACATCTGAATTATCAATCTGAATCGGCGATGGTGTAGGGATATCACTGAGGTCTTCGGTTGTAAAAACTGATGCAAAGAAGGTATTGAGGGCATTACTCATTTGTACTTCGTCTTTGGTGTATTCTCCATTTTCATCGACTAACGGTCCAACAGTTGAAGTAACTACTTTTTTCTTTCTGATATAACTATAGAATTCTTTCGGGTTTGTTTTACTTTGATTCGCAACATGTAACTCCAGGGTCTTTTTACTTTGCTTAATTAACTTTTTGGCTTTGTGTCGTAGCTCTACAAATTTCACCCGTTCTTCGTCATTTTGTGAGGATTTTAATCTATCATTAGCAAATATTTTAGCAAGCAGGCAGTTTGAAATATCTTTATTCCACCATTTGGGCTTATCATTATGGCCTGGACGCCGTATTTTCGATGGTATGCAGTCTTGCACTGCCTTAAGGTAAGTGGTTGTGAAACACTCCCAGGATGTATTTATGTTGTTATTGTTAGTCAGAAAGCTCCAGTCAGTTTCTTTAAGCTTTGATTTAAGTTTATGAAAATTTGCTTTCTTGAAATTAGGAACTTTCTCAATGCTGCTATTTGATTTGTTACTAGTAAAGTTTAAAGTGAAAGTTATCGTACGATGGTCGCTGTTACTGAATTCATCACCAACATTCAAATTCTCTATTAATTCTTTTGTTGCGAGTACAAGGTCAAGCACATTATTACCACGGGTCGGAGATTGTACAAATTGAAAAAGTGAACTCTCTTGCAAGTTAGCATAGAGGTCGTGTCCAGAGTGTGAAGTAAGAATATCGCCCCATTTAGTCACGGGTAAGTTGAAATCGCCAAGAATTATGGTATCTTGTATGTTAGTTATTTCTGTAATTTGTTCATAAATTTCACTGTCAGTTTGCACTGATTGAGATGGGGGTCTGTATAATAAAGCTAGTGTTATTTTAGTGCCTCGTTTATTATTTAATAGTACGTAAGATATGTCTATATTCGCAATTTGAGGTTTTGACATTAAGACGGGATTAAGACTTTCCTTTATAAAAAGCAGAACTCCTCCTCCATTTCTATTGATCCGACTTTTCTCAAACATTGTATAACCAGGAAGCGTATATTCGGCTAAAAAGTCTGTCTTCCGTATTTAACCAAGATTCTGTAATGCCGATTATATCATAATGTTCTGTAAACACGATTTCCTCTAGATCTGAAAATTTATTGCGTATGCTACGAGCATTTACATAAAACACCTTAAGAGTATTAGAGTTGGATGTTACTGATTGTGCATTGTCTGAATTTTCAGTTCGTATTTGACTTACACTACCCTGTCTGGGGTCTGGTTGACCCCGTTTTTTTTAACGGAAATCCTTGACTGCATCGTTCAGCAGACGACCAAGACGTGCAGCTCCTACTTCATTGAGATGTACACCATCTCCTGAAAACAAAGATTTATCATAGTAAAAATGATCCCACGTGTCGACAAAGCCGATGTCCTCCTCCCTGCAGAGTTTGGCTAGTCGGCGATTTGTACTGGTAGCTATGTTGTAGAATCGGTTTTCTACATCAATCTGGGGAACAATTCCTGAAATTAAGATTCTATTAGATTTTTCCTTGAAGGACCTGATCAGCCGCCGGTACTTGCAAAGTAGTTCCTCTGACCGCATCCGTTGGACATCGTTAGATCCAACGTGGATGACGTACGTAGTGCTTGCGGGGGCGAGCCTGGAAACCTCTTCCACAGCCGCAATAATGTCGTCCACGCCACCACCTGGGATACAGAATCGCTTTCTGGTCCTGGGTGCCCTGGCGCAGAACTCCGTTAGTTGGCCACGGACCATGGAGTCGCCCACAAGCCGAACTTCTTCCGTTTCCTCTTCCTCGTCAATAGCCAGAATTTTGAAGCGGTTTTGGCATGTTGTCGGGATGACCTTCCTGGTACTGGTACTGGGATGCATATTGTTTCTCACTAACTGAAAGTTGTCATGGGGGGGAGTGAGAGTAGAGTCATTATTATTATCTGCAACATCTAAGGTAGCTGCTGGTGTGGGTACCGGTACCGGTACTGTATGCACTGGAATGGCGGTTGACATCGTAGTGGTTTCTTGGGCCGAGGGCACTCCTACGTTGAGTGTGGCAAATTCTTGAAGGGATTCAAGCTTCGTAGTCAGGGCATCGATCTTGCGGTGAGCTGCATTCAATTCATCCGCAATCTTCTCTCGGAGCTGGCAAAATCTACAAATTTGGACATCAGTATCAACAAACATGGTAGGGCCAAATTTACCGATGATCTATTTCATGATCAAAATGGAGAGAGAGAGAGAGAAAGTGAGAGAGAGAGAGAGAGAGAGAGAGAGAGAGAGAGAGAGAGAGAGAGAGAGAGAGAGAGACTCAACCTTAATTCTCAACGAAATTTTTACAAAACTGAACCTTAAATCCTAACAGAATACTACAAAACTTCTAACAAAACTCAATTATATATCCTAACAAACTTCTTACAAAAGTCAACCTTAACACTGTCTGATCCGACTTCTTGTTGATTATCGTGATATTATATTTAATTAATATCGAGGATTTTGCTTGCTTTTTCCTCTTTTAGCAATGTATTAAAATGTAAAACTTGCAAACTAAACAAACCAAAATTGGGACAAGGACAATATAAAGTCAAATTAAATTATCAAAATCGCTATGTGGAAACAACGCTTACTATAATGAAAACTATTAAATAAAAGAACACAATCCACCACATAGGGTGTACATTACTACATGAGCAAGTTAATCTGTTTCCCAAGCAAACTAATCGCAAATATAACAACGCACTATCGTCACACGTTAAAGGAAGTAGTCAAGTTTGGGAAGTCTTTTGTGAAGTAGGCTAACGAAAAAGCCTTCCAAGACTATTTTCAAACTAAAAATTGCCCACCCAGGCCCCCTTAATCTAAATTGACCACCCAGGCCCCCTTAATCTAAATTGACCACCCAGGCCCCCTTAATCTAAATTGACCACCCAGGCCCCCTTAATCTAAATTGACCACCCAGGCCCCCTTAATCTAAATTGACCACCCAGGCCCCCTTAATCTAAATTGCCCACCCAGGCCC
Source organism: Lithodes maja (assembly GCA_037953745.1). Taxonomy (NCBI): domain Eukaryota; kingdom Metazoa; phylum Arthropoda; class Malacostraca; order Decapoda; family Lithodidae; genus Lithodes; species Lithodes maja. The sequence continues at coordinate 67,145 of JBAKBP010011281.1, read as the reverse complement.
CCTTAATCTAAATTGCCCACCCAGGCCCCATTAATCTAAATGTGTACATTATACGATATAAATATGTCCCGGCCGACATTCGATTTCTAGTAAGTTACAGGCTCGCTATCGCTCACCATCAACTAATTCGACACCTGTCACCTGTTATAAAGATCGCCACCTGAATGGGATGAAACATCTTAAAATCTTCAAACTAATAGACGAAACTGGGTTAAGTCCTTAAGACGTGTGGGAGGAAGTGATGAATGGCTGGCTTCAGAAACAAGGAGGGAAATCTCATCCATTTTCCTGAAGTAACAGGTTCTGGTTTCCACTCGGATACCCTCTAGTCCGGCCAACCTCCACCATATTGGTGCCACTGATGATATTTTCGTTTCTATACATAAAAATATTTCTGTTGCCATCATAAACATTTGACAATACTAATAAGGGATACATAGTTTGGTTTTTGGATATGCATTCTATATGATCATAAAAATCAAATAAAACCCCGTTGTTTGATAATTGAGGCACCAAAATGGCGTCCAAAGAAAAAGATGGCCACTCTCGTAATAAAGGATCTCTTACTTGGACACGTCGAGAAAAGTGTTCGTGTTCTTAGGAATGCATTGGGAAGAGTACATTTGTCAGTGTCTGTTTTTATTATAAATGCTTAGTGTGTGTGTGTATGTGTGTAGGTGTTTATATTTGTATCTACTTGTCTGTATGAGCTCTCTCTCTCTCTCTCTCTCTCTCTCTCTCTCTCTCTCTCTCTCTCTCTCTCTCTCTCTCTCTCTCTGTCTGTCTGTCTGTCTGTCTCACCTTCGACCAAATAGTGCCAGAGAGGAGAGCCAACGTCTTGTCTCAGTTATATATAGAAAACATTCTATCATCTAGGGATTTCTTAGGTAGAATGGAAGGAAAAGAAGGATAAGAAGGAGGATAAAAGATGAAGAAAACAAACAAGAAAATATCGAAGCAACAATACTCAGAGGAAATCAATAAAAAGAAAGAGGTAGCAAGAAGACGCAGGAAGTACAATCCGGCATAAACAAGGACACACAACCCTCCCTACATAAGAGTACTGTTTGTGACCATCCATCTGGCTTACCCTCCCTCCAAACAGTGACACTCGGGGTAATGCAATCTGTCCGCTCATCCATCTACCATTACACTGTAGGCTCCTCCACTCCAGGGGGACGCACAGGTGAAGAAGAAATACGGGTAAAAGAAGGAGAAAAACGGAACGCAAGAATATAAATAAGAAGAGAAGGTGAATAAACAGAAATGTGATGTTGCCTCAACCGTGACACTGCAGAAGTAGATGAAGAAGAGGAAGGAGAAAAGGAAGAAGATAAGATGCAGGATGAAGAAGGAAACAAAAGACGAAACAGGAGAAGGACTTGACAGTGCTCCCAACATACGAGGGCTGTTTGTGACCATACATCTCGCTTACCCTCCCTCCAAACAGTGACACTCGGGGGTAATACAATTTACTACCTCATCCATCTACCATTACACTGTAGGCTTGTCCACTCCAGGGGGACACAGCGGTGGAAGAGGAGGAGGAGAATAGAAGAAGACATAGAAGCAAAAGAAGAGGGAGAAGATCAGAAATTTGTGGAATCAGAGGAACTGAACAGTAACATTCCAGGTAACTCGACATGTTTTGTTGTAAAGTTCCAACTCTCCTTCGAAACACAGGTTTATAACCTACGGGGGCCAGAGAAGTGTACAAGACTGAAGACAAGGTGGAAGTGGAGATATAACATAATGAACAAAAATAGCTGAAGGTGATAAGTTAAATAGGAAGATGAAGATTTGTTGTCACAGAAGTAAGCGACGAAGAAAACGATAAACATAAGAAATAAAAGGAGAAAAGTAAGAGACGACGGGGAATGATAACACTCAAGAATTGGACAAAAGGTGAGGGTGTTATGTTCGTGTAAAGAGTGTCATCTATGCTAAACACTAACTGGTTGAACGTCTTGTTTTATGATTTGTTTAATTACTGTTAAAGATTTTGCATGCTTTTGCCAGTTTTGAGCGATCTATTTTAGTTTGTCCCCTTGACAAACAAAACACCTTTTCAGACTTCATCCAAACTAAATAAGGCCCAGCCAGATCCCCCCCAAGCTAATTTTGTAAAACAAAACAAAAAAAGCGAAAGTTAATGTCCAGGCCGACAACCAATTTCTTATAAGTTACAGATTCACTATCGCTCGTCCAGCAAAACAATCGGCACCTGAATGGAGTAAAACGTCTTATTATCGTCAGCCTAATTTGGTGAAAGTTCTTATATCTCCAAAATAGTGGAGTGAAACAAAGGAGGTCCAAAAAGACACTCCTCGGTCCCATTTGAGTTAGTAATGTATCCTCATTTGTAATTCAATGACGACTTGTTCCCTCCGTTACGAAGCGTCGAGAGGATTCTAATTATACTCGTTTTTGGTTTAACCTGGTCCACCAACAAGTTAATATATATTCCATTTTTTATTTCAATAATCATAATTATTGCATAATACGTTTTCTGAAGCAGATTTTCTGATAACTGTGCATTATATATCAATAATATTTTCCTATTTATTAACATTATATGAGCAAATTTTAAACCAAATTTTGTTTTATGAACAGTGTATAAACAATCGGAAATATGCTAATTATTCGCATTATCAATATTATAAAACTGCACATACATGGTACCAGAATTTGTTTAATGAAAGTTAAATCCTAAAAAATATTATAAAAAGAAAGCAAGAAAAAAACACACACACTGAAAAACTGGCCAACAACACAACCTAGATACATAAGGATTGTTTTTAATGCTATACAATGCATCCCTTGAGCCAGGTGAGCAAAATGGCGACCACTGTAAGAAAGTTTGCAATATTCTCGTGATAAATGGGTCTGTGGGGGCTTGGGTTAGGTTAATTGAGTTACGCCATTGGAATATATTGTTAACATTCCGGCCCTGTATATATTTGTTCAGTCTTATCTAACATTAATTGTATTATATTTGCCATGTATATTTTCACATTCATTTAATTTGATGGATGTTTATTGTATTTTATTATGCGAATTAAATGTGTTATTGATCTTATTGTTAGTTGCATGCATAATTCATACTTTGTTGTTTTAGATTATCTATTTTAGATTAGATTATTTAGATTATGAATATTATAACATTCATTGTCATGCAGAGTCAAAAAGGAAGTCCACACCAGCACTACACCAGCCCCAAAACCTGGAACAACACCAACTTCCACCACATATGTAGCTGTATTTCAAAAGGCTAACCTAGTACCCCATCCAGCCCAGTTTTCTTTGTTCCCTGCCACCCCATTCTCTCTCCCTAACACAGGTACAGCTAATCATGCTGAAGCCGATGACGTCCGAGCTCTGCTTTGAGCACATGTCATGCAGCTGGCAGCATACCTGCCCACCTTTATTATATTTGTTTTCTATATTCCAACTACTTCCTCTCGGTCATAGGCTGATAGCCTGTTCATTCTACAGCTCAACACGGTGAAGCCCATGAGGTCTCGTTCCAGTCTAGGAAGTGAGACATGTGAAACACTTGGAGCTGCAACAAGCCTTCGCCATCTTGCCTTCGCAGACGCACGTTGCTTGGTTGCCCACTCACGGCTCGAAGCAGCCCCATCTCTGTAGCTGCTTCACCTTTGTGTTTCAGTGTCTTCACTGTTCGGAAACCCCTGTGAGACACACTAAGAGTTAGCAACCCTGCTTTACGTCCGTGTTCGGCAAACCATACACAGACACAACATTCTCGACCACACTCAGCAACCCTTATATAGCCGCACCCTCATTCAACTCCCATTTTCCTCATAGTTCTGTCATATTTCTAGTTCTCTTTCTAATATTCATTAATGATCTCAGCTGTACCTCTAGTCCTATCCACTCATATGCTGATGACTCTACCATACACTATTCAATTAGTTTTTCACAGCAATCAAGCATGCAGTCACTTCAAAACTCACGTGACGTGACGAGGCCATAACACGCCTATCTTCTGATCTATCAATTATTTCTGATTGGGGCAGGGAAAATCTTGTTACTCTCATTACATCCAATACCCTATTTCTCCTTCTATCTAGCAGTGGCATTATTCCACAAGACTATCAAATACTCTTTAAAAATACACAAATCAACCCTTCAACTTTTCTCAATATTCTTAGTGTATCTTTTTCATCAAAACTTTCTTGGAAAGATCATATTACCACTCTTGCTAAAACAGCTCCCCAGAATTTAGGTGTGCTCAACCGTCTCCGTGGGTTCATCACTCCCGCACAGCCTCTTGCTCTGTATAGGGAAGGTTCCACCCATATCGCACTTCTCGAAAGAGTAGAGTTAAAAGCATTTTGCCTCATCAACTCGCTTCCTCTTACTAGTTCCCTACATTTTCTCTCAACACACCGTAATGTTGCATCTTTTTCACTCTGTCTCTGTTACAACAATCGGTGTTCTTCAGAGCTCTCTCAGTGCATACACCCCTCCCTTACTTCTAAAGATGTATTTTCTCCCCTCTCTGGGCTTAATACTAAGTAGGTGTATGGTCCGGACGGTTTTCCTCCTGTTGTACTCAAAAATTGTGCTTCCGTGCCGTCTCCCTGCTTAGGCAAACTCTTTCGTCTCTGTCTCTTCTCTAACGTCTTCCACTCTTGTTGGAAGTTTGCTCTCATTCAACCTGTCCCAAAGAAGAGCGACCGCTCTCAACCCTCCAACTATCATTCAATTGCTCTCATCTCTTGTATCTCTAAAGTTTTTTAAACTATTCATCCATTCATATGCAGACGACTCTACCTTACACTACTCAATTAGTTTTCCTGAACGCCCCAGCCAGCAATCCCTCAAAGACAAACGTAATTAAACCATGCAACACTTATCTTGTGATCTATCTACTATTTCCGATTGGAGCAGAGAAAACCTTGTTACCTTCAATGCTTCCAAAACCCAATTTCTTCATTTTACTACCCGTTCAGAACTCCCAGAGAACTATCCCTTACACTTCAACAATACAAAAATCAATCATTTTTTTTTCTCAATATGCTTGGTGTCTCTTTTTCTTCTGCTCTCACTTCTTGGAAGGACCATATCACCAGTCTTGCTAAGGCAGCCTCCCAGAAGCTGGGTGTGCTCAACTGCCTCAAGAGGCTCTTTAATTACCCATGCACAGCTTCTTGTTCTGTACAGGGGCACAGTGCGTCCTTGTATTGAGTATTGTTCACATGTGTGGGGAGGATCCTCTCACACCGCACTCTTAGACAAAGTAGAAAGGAAAGCCTTTCGTATTATTAACTCCCGCCCACTCACCAACTCTCTGCAATCTCTCTCTCTTCGCCGCAATGTTGCATCTCTCAATATTCTATCACTACTATAATAATCTATGTTCCTCAGAGCTTTCTCAGTGTATACCACCTCTTCTACGTAGGGTACGTAGTACCCATCTTGCAACATAATCCCACCCCTACTCTGTGCAACTCTCCAACCCAAGAGTGAAATTTTATTCTCAGACTTTCTTCTACAACTGCTGAGCTCTGGAACTTTCTCCCAGAATCAGTTTTTCCCTCTTCATATAACTTAAATTTTGGCTTGAACGTCCCTTGATTTTGGCCCTGTCACTCTTTCAATTCTGGGGGAGGCACTCGATACAGGCAGTTCTGCCTTTTGTCTCCCTCACTCATATAGAAAAAAAAACTAAAAAAATCCTTTCAACACCGTTCCACTCATATCCTGACCAGCTCTCCAACACAAGAATTAGCAAATGTTCTCAGTCTTTCTTCTACTCAATAAGTGACCTATGGAACTCGATTTTCCCTAAATCGCTCAAATAATTGAGCGAAACAGAAGGACAAAACTGTCTCCCTCTGACCAAATAGGGTTAAAGGGACAAATTATATGACAGGCATTTTGTGTATACCGTACTAATTTATATAACATTAGCTTCTTGCTTCTTGCTTCTCTATAGTAACATTTCATTTGATGTCACTTACCTCGGACATATACGAGAGAGAGAGAGAGAGAGAGAGAGAGAGAGAGAGAGAGAGAGAGAGAGAGAGAGAGAGAGAGAGAGAGAGAGAGAGTACAACGGAAATCAAGCAACAACAGGTCTAGTGACCCTTCTAGGCTGCTTGTCCTCCAAAACACTAAGGATCAAGTGTCCAAACAGTGGTTTAGAGTGGGTAAGGAAACATTGGAAAGGGAACTACTGCCCTGGAACTAATGTCCGTGGCAGGATTAGGAAGTTAGTAGGGGACGGATGGGTTAGTAATTGAGGGGGGATAAAATAAAGTTATTCATTTACAAACCCAGTCAGTCGCGGGTTTGATGCGAGATATTTGTCTAAGCGGAGTTTAAATGAATCAACGGTACTTGAGAGAGAGAGAGAGAGAGAGAGAGAGAGAGAGAGAGAGAGAGAGAGAGAGAGAGAGAGAGAGAGAGAGAGAGAGAGAGCTAGCTAGCTAGCTAGCTAAGGGGTGGGGATAATAAATGTTGGTTACAGTGAGGGAAGATCAAGGGGTGTACTAATTGGCTGTCACTGCATGAATAATCAATACCTAAGCAGAGCAATGTGGTGTGGGATAAATGAATTACGGTATGCATGATTTTCCTAAGCGTAGACAAATATAGTGCAGGCAAACCGAATAATCTAAATATTCATCATAATGGTGAATGGTTGGTGAATTACATGGTTGCGTAATTGTCTTAATTGCCTAGAAATAATATTGGTTTATGTAAATGCTATTACGTTGTTGAGGATACTTCGTCAAATTTTAGCCATGTTTTCACCATGTTAGAATTGATCATATTTTATATTTTCAATCGGCCAGTTTATTACCCTCTTCGCTAGGTGGTGTTATTAAATAGTTCTTTATATCAACATTCCGCCGTAATTATAGTTTTTCCACAGTTATCCGGATTTTGGGATTGCCTCAACCGGGCCACATGTAGTTCTGCATTCTTTCCATATACTTCATCATTCCATCACCTCATACCTCCTGTAAGGCTCTTCACAATCGCAATTTCCAACCCAATCATTCAAATCTGCTCCTGCTTCAACCTTCAACTTCTTGGCCCACCACTTTCACAAATTGACTTGTACTGTACTAACAAAATAAATAGTTCGCCTAAAAATTGGATGACGTAATTCCTTGTGAAATCTATAAAAAGGGACCACTAACTCGGCATTTCACAACATGAAACCGTGATAATAACTCAAAATTAGATAGTGTATGAACGAGATGATCGTCGAATTGTTGATTTTGACTTGTACTTCCAATTGACTTTGTCCGCACGCCATGTGTTCACTCACAAGCAATTATTATAAGTGTACACCTGTTTGAATCTTAGAGCTTTTAAAGCTGAATTGAGTAGCATTTGTGATATGTTCTAGCACTGTCATATCTCATTTGGGATTGATACAGATATATATGAATGTATATAAATCGACTACCAGAAACATATGTCTGAATTGCACATATAAATACATAAAAAAAACATTTAACATACTTTACATCTAATCCTAGACCAACGAATTATAACACAGACATGCACATGGTGTGATGATGCATTGATGATAGCGGAGTCGCTAGAGATTTTCAAACTAGCTTTGGAGACACTCCATGAGGAGTTGGAGTCCCTGGGTCTATAAGTCTCTTGGAACAAGGCTGAAGCTGAAGCTTTTGGTGATTTGTTGAGCGAAGCAGTGCAGTCTGTACAAGCATGTGGCGAGAACATGGAGGTCTCGATAGTGAGATCCATAAGACCCTTTTCCCACACACACAATGTTTAACCCAAACTGTCATGATGATGAGTTCGTAGCATGTTCGGCATTAAGTTTGTTAGACTCAGTAATGAGTGGCAGACTACTGTAATGAAGAAAAACAAATCTTACGCCTAACACATTTTTCTACTATAGTCAAAACCTTATATTTTTGTCGTAGGCAATGAAATGTTCGATGCTGTTAGTTAGTGTATCATAAGGGTTTCAGAGCAGTTAGTAGGACATCATGGGTTAACAAATATTACGATTTTGTATGAAATTAGGAGAGTGTTGCAACAATGTGGCACAAAGATCTACGAAGTTCAAAAGGTGGTTCTAATCTAGTAATGAATGAATGCTATGATACGAACTGGCAATGATGTGGTTGAGTTTCTTGCTGAAGTGGAACTGTGAGGAAAATTATTAGCGGAGTTCCTTCTATATGTTCAAGGACTATCATTCGTTCCATATTGTGAATCTTAGTTAATATAGAGGTTCTTAGCACTTCATACTTATTTCTATATACATCATTGATATTCGTAGCTGCAATAAACAGGCTTCAAAGCATTTAGTAGAGCTTCGTACTCGAGTCATAGGTTTATCGTAGGTACGTCGTAGTGAATAGTAGCTAATGCTTAGCTGATTTGTAGAGCACAAACTTTGTGGTAATTTTTCCTAGATCCATCAAGATTTGTATTTCTGGACAGTTCAGCGTGATCGGCGATAAATACCGTGTTTGTGCAAAGAGGGCTTAACAGTGGTGGGTCAGGCCACAATATTGTTTGTTCCCTTGGCCTAGCATATGAGGTTATGAATTCTCTGAACAAAAGTTTATGGTTATATCAATACCTGTGCAGAAGGACTAAGTTACGGATCTTGAAAAGACTGATGCTCCCTGCCTTGTTATATGGTTGAATTACATGAACACTCAATAGTGATTTGGAGAGAAGTATAAACACTGGTATCAAGAGTCTATGCAGGATCATGGGGTATCACTGGTATGACCACATATCAATCCAAAGGCCTACTCTCTAAAACTGATCGGAGACATATTGGGTGCATAGTTCATGAGCGCCATCTTCGGCTATACGGGCACGTCGCTCGCCTCCCTTAAGTCAACTCTGCTCAACCCTGCTCATGCGGTAGGTTTGGTGGGTGACAAACCTAAATGAAGGAGACCTCGTGGTAGCCCATGTGACTCATGGTTGAGGAAAATCGACCATTCATATTGTATACTACTTCAGATGTACTGAGTTGCAGCCTGGGAACTCGCTTGGAGAAACCTCAGCGAATGGAGTTGGAGAGTGAGTGCAGCTACACGCTGTCGCCGTAGAAACCCCCAATGAGTGAGTGCATAATTATAGCCACTCACAAACTTATAACTATACATACACACATATTGCCAAATACAAATACACGAACACATACATAAAGGCATGACCGCTCTCAACCCTCCAACTATCGTCCAATTGCTCTCATCTCTTGTATATCTAAAGTTTTTGAAAACTATTCTTGCTTCCAAATTTCTTAAGCATTTCTCTTCTCATAATCTGCTCTCAGATCGCCAGTATGGCTTCGTTAAGGGTCGCTCTACTGGTGATCTTCTTTCATATCTTACTTACTCTTGGTCATCCAACTTTTGGGACTTCGGTGAGACTTTAACTGTTGCACTAGACATATCGAAGGCCTTCGATAGAGTCTGGCACAAATGTTTAATTTTCAAACTGCCCTCCTTCGGTTTCTGTCCCTCCATCTGTGCCTTTGTCTCTAATTACCTTTCCGGCCGTTCCATAGCTGCGGTTGTGGACGGCCATCGCTCAATTCCTCATCCTATCAACTCCGGTGTTCCTCAGGGTTCTGTCCTATCTCCTATTCTCTTTCTAATTTTCATAAATGATCTTCTCAACTGTAGATCTAGTCCCATCCATTCATATGCAGACGACTCTACTTTACACCATTCAATTAGTTTTCCAGAACGCCCCAGCCAGCAGTCCCTCAAAAGTAAAGTAATGAAGCCATAAAATGCTTATCTTCTGATCTAGCTTCTATTTCCAATTGGGGTAGAGAAAACCTTGTTACATTTAATGCTTCCAAAACTCAATTTATCCATCTTACTACCCGTCAGGAACCTCCAGAGGACTATCCCTTATTCTTCAACAATACAAAAATCAACCCTTCATCTTCCCTCAATGTTCTCGGTGTCTCTTTTTCTTCTGCTCTCACTTGGAAAGACCATATTACCAGTCTCGCTAAGGCAGCCTCCCAGAAGCTGGGTGTGCTCTACCGCCTCAAGGGGCTCTTTACCCCTGCGCAGCTACTTGCTCTGTACAGGGGCACAGTGCGTCCGTGTATGGAGTATTGTTTTAATGTGTGGGGAGGATCGTCTCACACCGCACTCCTAGATAAAGTAGAAAGGAAAGCTTTTCGTATCATTAACTCCCGTCCACTCACCAATTCTCTGCAATCTCTCTCTCTTCGCCGCAATGTTGCATCTCTCTCACTATTCTATCGCTACTACAATAATCAGTGTTCCTCGGAGCTTTCCCAGTGTATACCACCTCCTCTACATATGGTACGTAGCACCCACCTTGCAACACAATTCCACCCCTACTGTGTGCAACTCTCCAACCCAAGAGTGAAACGCTATTCTCAGGCTTTCTTCTATTCAACTGCTGAGCTCTGGAACTCTCTCACAGAATCAGTCTTTCCCTCTTCCTATGACTTAAATTGCTTCAAACTCCGTGTGTCCAGGCATTTTAGCTCGAACGTCCCTTGATTTCGGCCCTGTCACTCTTTGAAATCTGGGGGAGGCACTTATTGCAGGCAGTTATGCCTTTTGTGTCCCTCATTCACATATAAAAAAATATATACAAAAAAACATGAATGCAAAAATCACCCCCACACACACAAACACACATATGTAAGCACAGAAACACACATAATCAAACCGATCCACACACAAACGCATAACTAGACAGACAAACAGAGATATATACATACACACACGTCCATAAATGCATGCTATCACACACACATACATGCTAAACTCACACAATGCGCTATAGACGAGTGAGCATCGAATTGTTTTGGAACAACAATTATTTTAATGTTATTCTGCTTTTCCTGAATTGTTTGTGAAATATCTATAGGATTGTGTTTCTGTTTATAATTATATTTATGCTATTTTGGATTGTGGCAATTCTCACAATGCATGATAATATTTGACATATTCATCAATATACAATTATTACTTCTTATACAAAGATATGTTCAATTATGGTAAATATGATTTAGTTTGCCATATGAATATGGTTTTATTATATTTTAAGATTAATTCACTAGAGAAGGTGTGTGCCCACCTATTTTACTGTATGATTTAATCCTGGTACGGAACTAACTGTGTTTGACTGTTAAGACCATGTCTGACTATCACTATTTCTCTCTATTTTAATCTGGTGTTAGCCAGAATTGTTTTTATCCGGCGTTAGCCAGATTAAGAGGATAATATCGAGATGCCAGGCTGAAGGGGCTAACCTATTGTTGTATCATAATGCAGTACTAGAACACCACAAGGGAACCAAGAACAAAAAGAAAGAAGACCAGAGCGACAAAACTATTTTGAGAGAAAATGGAGGTAGATTAAGAAAATGGCTGCCACACCCTCATCACCACCTACCTAACTGGGTACTCAGGTAGCCATAGAGAAGGGGCCCAACTACATTCAGCAGCAGCCCAGGTCAGCCCTTCTTACCCTCACGCCTCCAGCAGACAAGGAAGATTATAGGGTTGACTCCTGCAAGGAGATAAAGAAAACCTAATATTTAGTAGTGGCCCCGTAATCATTGACGATTATGCCTATTACATAAGGCTACCTCTTCAAACGCTCATACGCGTAGTTTGAATCTACCGCCGCAGAGCTCAGAGGAACCTTCATCATAAGCACACGCAAAATCACTCATGGTTCGTCTTTATGATTGGGTTCTCACTACGAAAAAACTTTGTAACAAATACAAAATAAAAATAAAATAAGAATAACTATTCATAAGCTTTCCATATTCTGTGGATGTACTTCTGTGGATTCTTGGACCAGACGCTGACTAGCGCATCCTTCCGCCTTCACTGACATATCAAGTATAACAAAATCCTTAATACATCAACGAATGGGAAGGGGATGGACGGGAGGGCCCCAGTCGTCAATGATTACGGGGCCACTACTAAATATTAGGTTTTCTTTATCTCCTTGCAGGAGTCAAACCTATAATTTATTAGTGGCCCCTCCATCATTGACGATTATGCCTGATATCTAAGACTGGAGGGGGACATTCGTAATCATATCCTCTATTCTATCTATCTATCTATATGCTCAGGCCCAATCCCCATTTTGGGGGTAGCCGACTCAAGACAGAGCAAGAACAGGGAAAACACAAAAACAACATAAAACAACAAATAAACACAGATAAAAAGCACAAACTCACACACATCCAGGTCACCCAGGAGAAGACCCAGAGACCAGGGTCACCAAGGTCGCTCCAGCACTCCCCCGGCCCCCGACCACCCGGAGAGGTTCCGATCTCGGCAGGCAGACATGCAGCGGAGCCAAAGCCACAAGCCCTCCCACCACACTTCCAGGCGCACCCTTCATATTAATCGTCTCCCCGGGCCAGGCACCTGATGGACTATTCTCTAGTCCAACTTGCGCCAGACCCCTTACTCCAAATGACCACGTGTTCACTCAACTATTCACAAGCATTCTCCATTCACTCCTGTCCACCACCACTTCCCCTGCCTGATCTATAGTCATTCCTCTATCATCCAAAGCCTTTCTTACACAGTCTCTCCATCTCAATGGGGGTCTTCCTGCCCTTCTATCTCCCCTTGTACCTGACTCACATATTCTCTTTGTAAGCCTTTCATCTCCCATTCGTTCAACATGACCATACCAGCTCAGCACCCTTCTGTCCACTCTGGCTGACAAATGTTCCTGCTGCCCCACTCTCCTACGTATCTCTTCATTCCTCAATCATATTATCATAACCATTGCAAATAGAATAGGCAGATAATCAAACAACCACATAGTATTCTTACTTTGTAAAATTATATATTTATGTATAAACTTTATACAACATATAAAAAGGGGTGCAAGCAGGGGCGTGCTTAAAGAAGCCTGCTTGATGAAAAAAGTGTAACTATGAGAATCTGTTCCCAGATCTGAAAGTTAAAGGCACCCCACTTAAATTAAGTGGTGAAAAATTAAACTATGTTTACATGTGCACATATAAACCCCATTGTTCTAATGTGTACAATCCTTAAAATTAGACACAAAATAGAATAATTTCTTGTACTATCGCAGATGTACTTACTAAAATGCTACTCGTAGTTGCAACTACCGAGAACTCTTAAAATTAAATTGCTTCAACAGTGTATCCCACTGAAAGAAACCATTGTTGTACTACATCCAGTGTACTTTAACAATATTTCCCGTAGGCATTACTACAGAGAAATTTTAATCACAACACTTATACATTGTATCACAGCTCGTATACTCTGTACATATCCTCCGGCGGGGTCTAGGGTGTCTTATGTTTCACTGACTGCACCCCCCCCCCCCCTCTTTCTTAACCTAAACAATAAGTGACTTACAGACCCATCTAGACCCTTTGCCGTAAAGCTATACACGGCATTGATGGTTTGTCTAGTGCTACCGACAGGTATCGAGTTAAAAACGTATGATTTGAAGCCCATAGTTGAGTAGTAGCTATGTCTTCAACAGAATTTTTGTTTAGAAAACGTAAAGATGCTGCCCATTTGCGTAAATCGTGGGCCCTACCCAATACGCCGGGATTACTCTCTTTAATGACTTAGACTAGCAGAGAAGGCATTTTTCGTTTCATTAACCTTTTACCTGTACTCGATACCCATAAAGCACCTAGTCGGTTAAGAGGTGCCACTCTCATATATTTGGTTAAAGCTTGTACAGGACCCCAATTATGGTGCACTTTACCCCGTTTCAACGCCGGCACCGTGAACTCTGAGAAAACATGTTCACTATGTTCATTCTTGGCGATGAACCCTGGGGAAGGTGCAATATGAATGCAATCATTGCGTCTACCAAACCTTATGCAATTAGGGGTGTTGCTCATCGCCGCCAGCTCAGACACCCTGCTACCTGTTGCCAAAGCCATAAGGAACACAGCCTTTTATAATAGTAATTCAAAATCTGCCGTATTCTGATACAGACGGGAATGAAGCAAAGATAACGCCTTGTCAAGAGACCAGGTAGGCATGAGCTGACGGGGAAGTGGGCGGAGTTTGAAGCATGCTCTCATGAAACCTGTTTCTTTCGCCTGTGGTATGGTTTGACCTGTAAGGTCAAAGAATGGCACCCTGATAGCTGATAAGTGATTTTTTAGAGTCACTACAGATAGACGTTTCTGTTCAAACAAATAGTTTAAATAATGAAAAACTAATGCCACCGAAGGTACTGTCTGTTCTGTTCTAACTATCCAAGAAGTAAAGGACTGCCAATGAGATTGATATTGCCTTTTGGTAGATTGGGTGTACTGATTCATAAATTTATCTGTCACGTTTCTACCATACGGTGTTAGCCACTTGGCCTCCTGAATGTCCACAATGCAAAAGTCAGCGAGGTCTTTAGGTTGCCAATCGTGTCTAAGTGGAAATACCCGACCGGGAGCGACACCGGGTTCGGGCACCACATTCTCAATTGCTGGTACCACAACTGCGCCGGCCACAGGGGCGCGATTAACGAGACTACGCCTCGATAATCCTGTAGTTTGTTGACTACGTGGCACATTAGAGATGCGTCTGGTGGCGGAAACAGATAAATGGAACTCCACCTGTTCCAATCCGTCACCAATGCGTCGGGCCCCCCCGCCGGCGTTAATGTCCGGCGTGTGAGGTACCGAGGGAGTTTGTGATTCTCCTCTGACGCAAACAGATCCACTTGTGGACGGTAAGGCTCTGCAATCATTTGATCGAAAATGTTTTGCTTGAGTGCCCACTCTACTGTTGTGCTCTGTCTCCGAGACAGCGCATCTGCCCAGACGTTTGCTACGCCTGGGAGATATGATGCATGAAGATTTATGTTCAGCTTGTTGGCTAGCACAAAAATCATTTCTGACACGTCTAGCAACTTCCGAGACCTCGTTGACCCTTGTTTCTGAATGCAGTGAACTGCATTGAGATTGTCCATCCTGAAGGCCACCGACTTTTCCCGTAAAGTAGAGCCGTGAACCTGAAGGAAATACAAGGGGACTAGTAACTCTTTGACATTTATGTGAGAGGTTTCTGAAGGGGACCAAAGCCCTAGACCCTGATGCCCGAGGTTTGACTGAAAGCCCCAACCTATCGTCCCTGACGCATCCGTGTCCACCCATACCATCGGCGGAGGAGAGGTCCATGACATGACTGAGTGCAACATTTCCCTCTTCGCCCAGACCGCTAGTAAGCTGTGTATTAATGCTGGGATAGGCCATAATTTTCCCGCCGGCAAGAGTGGGAAATATTTGTTGCCCTCCAACATTAAACGTTTGACTTTCAACCGGCCCAACTTCACAGTTAGTTGAACCCAGTTGAGAGAACCGACTAGAGATTCCCAGAGTCTTCGTGTCGTAGTCCGACTGTGGAGAAACATAAACATTTTTTTGCGAAACCTGTTTCGATTGTCCACACTCTGACTCAGAGTGAGAGACGCTGTGTCCCAGACCAGCCCTATCCACTGAATTACTCGTGAGGGAACAAGGTTTGACTTTACCAAGTTGACCTTGAATCCTAGAGATTTGACATGGTTTAACGTAATGTTGACATGAGTGTTGCATAACTCTTCTGTCTCTGCCACCACCAGCCAGTCATCCAGATACCACAAGATCCTGATCCCTTGTTCTAAAATGGGCATCAGGGCTTGCCGGACTAACTTTGTGAAAATGCGTGGCGCTTGGTTTAATCCAAACGGCATCCTTTGAAAGACATAAGTCTGATGCATTATTCTTAAACCCAGAAATGTTTGAAATCTCTTGTTGACCGGGACGTGCCAATACGCGTCTGTCAGGTCTAATGAACACATCCACCCTCCCGGCAGAAGTGTTAGCCTGATTTGATTCACTGTCAGCATCCTGAAGGACACGTTGTGAATGTGGAGATTCAGATAAGACAGGTCTACGACCGGCCTCATCTGAATACTGTCCCATTTTGGTACTAGAAAGAGTTTGGATGTAAACACCGGGTAAGTCGGGGGGACTGGGATAATGACACTCTTGGTAATCATCTCCTGAACTAGTGACTCCACCTCTAAAGAAACATGAGAGGCCTCTGTCGGCTGACGTAAGCGAGGTCGCCGGAGCCACTGCCAAGTGATGCCTTTGCGTACCACAGTCCTCGCCCATGATCTTAATGGCCATGCCTGATGACACACCCGGAATGACCCAGTTAGCAGACTGGGGTTCACCGGCTGGACTACTCTCTGTTCCAACACGCCTTTGACTGGCCCCGGGAGTGAGAGAGATTTTAGTTTTTTGCTGGTGGTGGTGTACTCTTGGATGACTGGCTGAGTTTGGCTGGAGGCGGGCCCTGACCTGGTCGTTGGTGAAACCTGTGGCCTTTACCTGAGAATTTACCCTGTTTATACCTGACGTGAGCCTGACCCTGGGTGGAAGAGGACTTAGGCTGATGAAAAGGCTTCGACCCACTAGCTTGAGCTTTCGAAACTGGTTTGGGTTTAGGGAAAGTAAAGGTAGGCTTCTTAGGTTGAGAGGGCCTTTGTTTGTGCCATATTGAAATCAGTTTTTTTTTTTTTTTTTTTTTTTTTTTAAAAAGAGACAATGAACGGAGGAAGGAAAAACACAGATAAAACAAAAAGGTCCATGTGCCTAAAGGCATCCTCCATTCATAAAATGTTTGTAACAACTGGATTTAAACATTTGCAGATTGTAAGTTTGTGGAAAGCAATTCGAGGGAAGTGAATTACAAAGAGTAGTAGTCTTCCAAACTGCTGGAGAAATCAAAGAAGGGGTTAGAACTGGAGACAGAATTACTTGGCTTGCAATACGGTCAGGAAGTTTCTTTACTAAGAACATCCTCAGATCCTGCCTTTCTCGCACCGCCTCTTATAAGGCCGTCCGAATATCTCCTAAAGACTGAATGGAAGTTTGGAGAAGCAAGCGCCGGGAAAGTTCAATGGCCTTCCTGACTTCCGCAGTTTCGATTGCCTGAGAAGAGCGTAAGAGAGACTTTGTTACTTGCTGAGTAACAATATATTGTGAAAACAGTCTAAACGCTTTACCTCTTAACCTAAATTCGCGGTCTAGGTGAGTTGGGGAAGGCGTGCTAAATGGATCTTTTAATTCGCACAAATTTATTTTAGGGGCAGCCAAGAAATCAAACAAAGCAGAGGGGACTCCTCCGGCACTAAAAACCGGAAGAGAGAACCAAGAATGGTGCTCTTGAGGGATTTGGTGAGAAGACTTTGTAGTGAAAGTAGTGGCAAAATTTTGAGCCTCTGTTTCCCAGTCCACCCAAGGTCCCGTACCCAACTGCCCCACCTGCAAGACTGGATTAGAGGCTGAGTCTGTGATCGGAAACATATCTAATTCCGGCGTCAAAGCAGAAAGTGCCTTGACGTCGTTAAAGCCATCATTCTTAGTCCAGTCAGAAAAAAGCTTTGAAGCTGAGGCAGGGGGTAGGGCTGGCGTTGATGCATACACAAAAAAGTCATGGTTATAATAACTGGGAATGACCTTAATATGAACATCTAAAACATCGCCTTGACTATCCAATGCTCTGAGTTTTCTAGACTTATTGCCTTGGATTACCCACTCATGTGGTACAGGGAGCTTCCCCGAAATAGTAGCTTGTGCTGCCTCTGTCTTAGTTGGTAACGTTGCTACCCATGACTCATCAGGCCCGTATAAAAGAGGCATAGCTCCTTTTCGGACTGGTGCCTTGTCTAAAGGGGGGAGGGGGGGAGATATGTCTGATATGACCCACACATTGGAAGTAGTGAGAGCTGCTGTGCCTGGCACAGTAGAAATTGAATCTGACACAAGAGGAGGGTTAGGTATTTTAGCTAAAGCAATGGATGTTGCCAGAGGTCGCACATTCGTTGACGTCGCGGGAGCTTCCATACCAACTGTAGGAGTTTCCGGCGTAGGGCCAAAGAACTTATTAAGTGCATTTAATAGTAACCCATCAATCTCTTCTGTAGTTACATACCTAGCAGATGACGAACTCCGTGGAGATTCGACAGTACCCTGAGAGTCTTCTAGGTGGTGACCTGACTCTTCAACTTCCATCTCTGAGACCAGAGAATGCTGTTCTTCATCCCTTAAGTCTGGCCTCTCATGGGAAGATCCCTCCGAAGCCGGGACCTCCACATGCCGCCATGTTAGATCTGGGATAGAAGATGGGACATCGGCATCCCGGTGGACGTCAGCCACTACTTGCGTTACAAAAGGATGTGTGCCGTCCTGCCAGGGCTGTGAGTATCGCCATACACCTTGGCTGTTACTCGCTTGCGAGCCTGGAGCCCTCACCCGAGCACCCTAGCGGTTTATAGTTTCCATAAGATACTTCTAAATCTGAGGCTGACACACGTGACCTGGTAGAGAAAGCATGAATATCAGGTGATGAAATGTCTGCCGGGGCATCCTCCACCACATTCTCTGACTTCACCCCCGACCTGTCAGATTGGACGTTAGACTTGGAGGGGGTAGATGCAGAGAGCGGGGTACCAGGCTCTGGCGACAGCCGTGAGTCCGTTCGCGCCGGAAGATCCCTTTTGGATGATTTATGACTTCTACTAGACTTATGTTTAGTTCTAATAATGTCTTTAGGTCCCCTACTCTCTTCCTTTGTCCTCTTCCGTGGAGGTGAAGAAGAGTGGCCCGAAGCTTTCACCTGCTCCCTCAGGGGCGACCTTGACTTGGACCTCGTCGCCGATGGCGAAGGTGACGGAGAGCGAGGCCTCTTAGATTTGCCAGGGGAGGGTGTGGGAGCCTGTCCCCGCCCAGTCTCGGAGGCCTTACGTGTACGCATCTTACTCTTAGGGGGGGCATGTTTAATAATTAACAGTTCCCAAAGCTCAAGGTTGTCACATTGCAATGCTTTATGAGCTACATTTGTTGAATAAGTAGCGAGAATTTGTTTTACTTCCTGCAAGGCCACCGCCTCAGTATTATCTTTGTGAATCAACAGTTTAACACTTAAGAGGGTACAAATAGTGCAATGCTTTGTCACCCATATCCCCCGTGACCGATCGAGGCATTTAACACATTTAATGCACAGCTTGTGCGCAAAAATAGGGATAACGGAGCATAACGGCATTGAACATAAAGCAATGAGAGGTTCTATGGCCGACATGACCGAGATTGGCGGAAATCTACCCACCCCCGGGATCTACCTGGTCACCTGGCGCCACGCCGGTACTCCGCCCTGGAAAGAGAAAATTCCCAGGAATTAATGCTCATAAGGTTACCCCAAAATGTTACAAAAACATGTGTCATAAAACTGCTGGTCAACGAACCGTAGTCCTCAACCACTACTTTTCGCTGTCCAGCAGTTTCAAATTAAAGATTTCAGCATATCTTTACCTGTCCAAAAGATTTAAGCATATCTTCTGAGTCTTCATAAAGATGAAGAATATCTTTTAATAAAGATGAAGTCCTTCAAGTATCCCTTTACACTTGAAACACTAGTAAGATTCAGTCATCTTCTTATCCCATAAAAAGTCTAAGCCTATCTTAATCTCTAATCCGACTTCTACCAGAAGCCCTCATAGATCGCCGTCTTGAAGACCGTGATACCTTATTGTATCAACCAATTGTTTGGCAAACCATAGCGAATTGCAAATCCGGTAATATAATCACCCGAAGGTACCACCGCCGGGTTTCATATAAAATGTCAAACCAATTGTACCTGCCCCAGACCTCTTTGCAAAAAAAGGTCGCCGGGAGGAAAAGACCAAACAAACAAACAGCATTGTCTTGAAGGCCGTGATACCTGAATGTATCGATCAATTGTTTGGCAAACCATAGTGAATTGCAAATCCGTTATTACAACCACCCGAAGGTACCACCGCCTGGGGTCATATTAAATGTCAAACCAATTGTACCTGCCCCAGACCTCTTTGTAAAAAGGTCGCCGGGAGGGAAAGACTAGACAAACAAACTGCATTGTTTCAATGGCTTTGAAAAGCCGAGAACACCATATCCAACAGGTGTCAGCATGATCACCTAGATAAATGTGTGGAGCCCACCTCGCCGGGAATATCACAGGAAGCCTGATCACAGGCTCGACCACAGAAAACGCAGTTTCTGATGAGCCCTCAAGCTGCCAAACTCGCCGGGGCAACTTACCTATTTTAGCCATCCTGACTAAAACTCGGTAAACAAAACGCCTTTCTCGGAGCAATCGAGAAAAACCGCCGGAAAGGCAACCCACAACAAACAGAACGCAGTCTGAACATAATCAGACACAGTCCGAAGCTCCTGGATCAGCCAATCACAACTAATCCAGGACACACATGACACATGAGTACATTTTTATAATAATAAACAATGAAAACACTTGCATATGTGAAAAACTACGAGTGGCTGGCTAGGCCTAGTGAAAACGGAAAATACTTAATGACGTCGAAACAGAATCGAAAAGCACTTCATCCCACCAAAACTGGAACAGCAGCCACATCAACATCGTAGAAAAAATCCGGTAAGGGTAACACTGACTCGGGACCCAGAAAGAACTCCACTACGTGAAGAAAAAACACCAGGAACGACAGTAAAAAACAAACAAGGCTGCTCCATCTGAAAGATAGCTAGAAGCCCGACATCGCGTAGTTAAAGCCGCCTAACAAGCTAGGACTAAAGATGGCTAAACACGAAAAATGTTTCAGAGCGTCCTCAACCCGGCCACAGGGGTCCGTCCGAAATAGACGCCGCAATAAAACGACCCAAAATACACTTGTTCTGCGAGAAAACCACCCATGACACCCTGCTACGCTAATCCTAACCTTACTCAAGACATCCCAGAGTAAACAAATGAGAAAAAACTCACTAGGGACGCAAGAATGGGGAATCAAAGCGGATGCACACACACACCTACACCTACACACACACACACATACACACACACCTACACACACACACACACCTACACACACACACACACCTACACACACACACACCTACACACACACACACCTACACACACACACACCTACACACACAGACACACACACACACGCACCTACACGCACACACACGCACCTACACACACACACACACCGCCTTAAAGAGCGACTGAATACGATGAAGATCACATAAGCCTGACATACACCCACCATGATCCAGATCCTCTTTCACCCCCGCCCCCCCCCCTACCTCCCACTCCCCTTCCTTCTCCTTCTCCTCCCCCCTCCCACCACTCCACCCCCTCCCTCCCACTCCCCTTCCTTCTCCTCTCCTCCCCCCTTCCTCCCACTCCCCTTCCTTCTCTTTTCCTCTCCTCCCCCCTACCTCCCACTCCCCTTCCGTCTCCTCCCCTCCCACCCTTCCATTCCCCTCCCCCCTCTCTTCACTAAAACCTCTTTTACCTCTCTCTTACTCCCTTTCTTCCTCCTCCCTTCCCTCCCTCCCTCTGTCCACTCCTTCCACCCCAACCCACTCTTCTCTCACCACTCTTTTTCCCCTCCCAATACCCTTTCCTTCTCTCCCCTCCCCCCTCTGTCCAGCACCCTCCACCCCTCTCATTAACCTACACGCCCTCTCTTACCTCACCCCCATTTTAACTCCATCCAAATACCCTTTTATCTTCTCTTTTACCTCCCCTTCCCTATCTTTTCCTCCCTCCCCTTCTCTCATCCCCTCCTGCCCACTGCCCCTCTGTCCTCTCCCCCTCTCTCCCTACTGCCCTTCTACCCCTCTCCATTCCCTTCCCTCTCCTTCCTCTCACCTACTCCCCCCCCCCCCGCCATTCCGTTCCTCCCTCTCCTCCTCCCCTCCCTTTGACTTGATTCTTCCTATTCCTTCCACTCTCCATCCCTCTCTCTCCATCCCTCCCTCCCTACCCTACCCTTTACCTCCATCCCTCCCATAGCCCTCACCCCCTTCTCTACCGTCCCTCCAAACTCACCACACCCTCTCCTCCCATCCTCTCTGCTTTACCCTCCACCCACGTAGTCTCAAAGGTCAAAGGTATGTGTGTGTTTGTTTTAGTGAGGTTCATATACACACAAACACATAATTCTCAAAAGTTCAAAATACGAATAGTTTAACCCTTTCTACATCATAACATCTTTTTACATTACAGTATGGCTATCATTAGACATTTGTAAATAGCTTAGGAACTACCTTTAAGAGGAGATGGGCGTATTTATTTGCTTATTGTTTTATCTTTATATTTTGTTTTAGTTTCCTCCCCAGACCTCCATCAACCTGTAAAAGACATCCCCTAGACCACACTTCAAGATAAATTTGTAGATTTTACGGTAGAAAACTGTCCCGACCGAGGGCCGGTTACTCATAGAATTTTAGGCTCGCTATCCCTCGTCAGGAAAAAATCGACATCTAAATGGCACGAAAGGTCTTAATATTGACAGAAATGGGGTGAACAGTCTTAAAATAGCTAAACTAATGGGTCAAACGTCTTAAAACCTAAACAGCCAGGACTGATGATGCTGGTCTTGAATGTGAGCTATTTGCAGACTCATTTAATCTCACTCAACTAGTCAACCAACCCACCCGTGTACCAGATAATCCTAATCATAATTCCCACCTACTGGACTTATTTTTAACAACCAATTCAGAAAATTATGATGTTACAGTGAGGTCCCCGCTTGGATCTTCTGATCACTGTCTGATACAGGCCACCTGTCTATCACCTACCACACCTTCCCACTCTGAACCTGTTTTGGTGACTAAATGGCATTACGATAGGGCAGACTGGGAGGGTCTTCAAGGTTTCTTTATTGATATTCCCTGGACCTCTTTCTTTTCTAATGATGCACACTCCACCTTGAGCCACATACAAGATTTTGTAAAAATTGGAATGGAAACTTTTATTCCTCATCAAAAGTACAGTAAAAGATCTAATTCACCTAAATGGTTTGACCATAATTGTGCTAGAGTAACTGAACAAAAAGCAATAGCCTACAATGCATACACAAGATCAAAAACACATGAAGCCTTTAATTACTTTAGAAACATCAGAAATCATGCCAAAACTGCATTAAACCTAACTAAATCAAACTTTCTCCACAAGCAGGCAAATAAACTTCTAAATAATCCAAATGATAACAAAATATTTTGGTCTACTCTTAACTCATTTAAATCCAACTTCACTACTGCTTCATCCATTCCACCATTAAAATCTCCGACTGGCAATCTTGTAAGTGACCTACGAGGTAAAGCTAACCTTCTTGCGGATATTTTCTCCACCAACTCAATCTTAGATGAAATAAATCAAGATGTCCCTGTACTTAATTTTAATTCGCCTGAAATTCCCTCACTTAAGATCCACACCAGACATGTCAAAACTATTTTGCAGAATCTCTCGGTAGATAAGGCTCCTGGTCCAGATGAAATTCCTCCAATAGTGCTTAAGAATTGCTCCTTGGTGCTCGCTCCTGTATTGGCAAAATTTTTCCGTCTGTGGTGTCTTCGTGGTGCGATGCATAAGGTGTTGATTTTCGGTGTGAGCATCCTGGATTCGAATCCACGGACTGCCACATGTGTTTGTAAATTTCATTAATCGATTTTAGGAGTATGGTTGGTTGTTGGAAGGAACATAATACTCATACCTCATGCTTCCCAGTACCCTGGAAAGAAGCAAACATCCATCCAGTTCCAAAAAAAGGTGCCTCTTCAGATCCATCAAACTACAGACCAATAGCTATAACTTCCACTCTTGGTAAAGTCTTTGAAATTATATTAAATAATCACATAATTAAGCATCTTGAGAATAATAAATTAATCAGTGATAGGCAATATGGTTTTAGACGATGTCGATCAACTGCAGACATGCTTTGCCTTCTTACGCATCAAATCAACCAAGCTACAGACCAACATGGTGAAACACATACAATAGCACTGGATATATCAAAGGCATTTGATAGAGTCTGGCATCAATCCTTATTGTCGAAGATGTCACACTACGGCCTTGCATCATTAGTTCCACTAATTTCTGCTTATCTTCATAACAGAAAAATACGTGTAATGGTAGATGGCCTTTATTCTCAATTTCACTCAATAAATGCTGGTGTTCCCCAGGGATCAGTTTTGGCCCCAATTCTGTTCCTCATTCATATCAATGATCTCATATCTACCACTCATAATCCAATACATTCCTACGCAGATGACTCAACACTCCACAGTTCCTTCACATTTACCAATTCTTTCACCCAACCCGATCTTATAAATTCAAAAATAAACACTGCAATTTTTCTGAACCAGGACCTTTCTAGAATTAATGGATGGGGACAAAAGAATCTAGTTTCCTTTAATGCACAGAAAACCAAGTACATTCAATTTTCTAACCGACAGAATCTCACTGACTCCCATATATTTTTTAATGATGTAAATATTCCCACTTCCCCTAGTATTGACATTCTCGGTGTAACATTAACTACTAACTTGAGCTGGACACATTATGTTAGAAGCATTGCTAAGAATGCCTCTAAAAAACTGGGACTCCTGTACAGAGTTCGAGAATTCTTCACTGACGAACAGTTGGCCGTGATATATAAAAGTCATGTGCGTTCTCAGATGGATTACTGTTCACCTCTGTGGGGTGGAAGTGGAGTGGTTGCCTTGAGGCAGTTGGACAAAATTCAAAATAAAGCTATTAGATTAATCAATAACCCTGCAATCACACAGGACCTTCCTACATTATCCATACGAAGAAACGTTGCATCCCTTGCATTATTCTACAGATATTTTCACAGCAATTGTTCCGAGGAACTTGCTTCAATTGTGCCGCCTCTCCACATCTTTCCCCGTAGAACTAGGGCAGCTGAGAGCGCCCATGAATTTACACCAACTTCTACAACCAGCCTACTCTGTTCCGCAAGGATGGCACTCGTCTAAACCCTGTGGGTTCAGCACGCATGGGTCGTCTCCTACACGAAGCAATCAGCAGCCATGGATCAAAAAACGCCATCAGAGAAGAAGCAGCAGTGACATAAATCATCCAACGCCAAGAAAAAAACAGAGGCAACCGAGGACCACCAGCAATAAGGACCAAAGGCAGCGAGGACCGAGGACAGCCATGAACACAAATGTAGATCCGACAAGAACCAAAAATAATATTAAAGAGCGTTCCGTGAGTTCTAAAATAACAAATTTAAAGGTTTTCTATGCAAACGCTCGTAGCATACGCAATAAATTTTCAGATTTAGAGGAGCTAGTGTTTACAGAAAATTATGATGTGATTGGCATAACAGAATCTTGGCTCAATACAGAAGATAGAGACTTTTTAGCAGAGTATTCACTTCCCGGTTATGTAATGTTTGAGAAAAGCCGAATAAATCGAAATGGAGGTGACGTTTTACTTTATATCAAAGAAAGTCTTAACCCTACCCTCTTGTCAAAACCTCAAATTGTGAACGTCGACGTATCTTTTGTGCTAATAAAGAATAATAAAGGTACAAAAATAATACTTGCATTAATATACAGACCTCCAGCTCAATCAGTGCAAACTGACCGAGAAATTTATGAACAAATTGCAGATGAAAGTAACTCACAAGATACCGTAATTTTTGGCGACTTTAATTTACCTGTGACCAAGTGGGGCGATACTCTTACTTCACACTCCGGACATGACTTGTATACGAACTTGCAAGAGAGTTCGCTTTATCAATTTGTTCGAACGCCGACCCGTGGTAATAACATTCTTGACATTGTACTTGCAACAAAAGAAGAATTAATAGAGAATTTGAATGTTGCTGATGAATTCAGTAACAGCGACCATCGTACGATAACTTTCACTTTAAAGTTTACTAGTAACGAACCAAATAGTAGCATCGAAAAAGTCCCTAATTTCAAGAAAGCAAACTTCCATAAACTTAGAGCTATGTTTAAAGAAACTGACTGGAGCTTTTTAATTAACAATAATGACATAAATACATCTTGGAAGTTATTCGAAACCACTTACCTAAAAGCAGTGCAAGACTGCATACCATCGAAAATACGGCATCCAGGCCATAATAATAAGCCCAAATGGTGGAATAAAGATATTTCAAACTGCCTGCTTGCTAAAAATTTTGCTAATGATAGATTAAAATCCTCACAAAATGACGAAGAACGGGTGAAATTTGTAGAGCTACGACGCAAAGCCAAAAAGTTAATTAAGCAAAGTAAAAAGACTTTAGAGTTACATATTGCGAATCAAAGTAAAACAAACCCGAAAGAATTCTATAGTTATATCAGAAAGAAAAAAGTAGTTACTTCAACTGTTGGACCGTTAGTCGATGAAAATGGAGAATACACCAAAGACGAAGTACAAATGAGTAATGCCCTCAATACCTTCTTTGCATCAGTTTTTACAACAGAAGACCTCAGTGATATCCCTACACCATCGCCGATTCAGATTGATAATTCAGATGTTCTAAGCAATATCACCGTTACAGAGAGAGAAGTATTGAATTGTTTAGATAAACTCAAGGTAAATAAAACGCCTGGACCTGATACAATCTCGCCTAGAGTTCTGAAGGAAGCTAAGGATGAGCTCTCCAAACCACTGACATTACTATTCAATAAATCCTTGCAGTCTGGAACTATGCCTGATCAGTGGAAGCTAGCCAACGTAACACCGATATTCAAAAAAGGCAGCAAATCCTTACCCAGTAACTATCGTCCAATTAGCTTAACCTCAGTTGTATGTAAAATGCTAGAAACGGTCATACGAGACAGACTCGTAAATCACTTAGAGGAAAATAACATACTTAAAGATACTCAACACGGCTTTCGTAAAAAACGTTCCTGTTTAACAAACCTCTTAGACTTCTTCCACGATATCCTCAACCTCTACGATAAGAGTAAAGCTGTAGATATTATATACCTTGATTTTCAAAAGGCCTTTGACAAAGTTCCCCACAAACGTTTACTGCTAAAACTAAAAGCGCATGGAATACAAGACGGTGTGTTGAAATGGATAGAAAATTGGCTCAGCGACAGAAAGCAAAGAGTAGTCATAAACGGTAAGGCATCTAAATGGACCAATGTAAGTAGCCGGGTACCCCAGGGATCGGTACTAGGACCAATTCTCTTTCTAATTTACATCAAAGACATAGATGAGGGCCTCACCTGTACAATCTCAAAATTTGCTGACGATACAAAAATTGCAAATAGCGTACTCTCAAAAGAACAAGTTGACGATATGCAACACAATCTAGATAAATTGTCATGTTGGGCCCAAATTTGGCAAATGAGTTTCAATGCGGATAAATGTAAAGTACTACATATCGGATACCTAAATGAGAAGGCAAACTATTCGATGAATGGCACTCAGCTTAAGAATGTAAACAGAGAAACCGATCTGGGAGTAACAATATCGAGTAACCTAAAACCGAGTCAACAATGTTCAGAAGTTGTTAAGAAGGCAAACAAAATAATTGGCTTTATAGGCAGGTCATTTGAGCATAAATCCAAAGAAGTTATCCTAACCCTTTACAATTCCTTAGTCCGCCCTCTTCTGGAATACTGCGTTCAATCCTGGTGCCCTTATTACCAAAAAAGATATAAACAAGCTAGAACGAGTTCAACGTAGAGTTACCAAAATGATACCTAGCCTAAAGAACAAACCATACGAAGAGCGTCTTAGAGAATTAAATCTATTTCCTTTAACCCAGCGCAGATTAAGAGGTGACTTAATTCAAGTGTTCAAAATCATCAAAGGCATCGACAATATGAACTGTAGTAAGTACTTCACTATCGACCAATCTAATTACACGCGGGGAAACGGTTGCAAAATTATTGGTAAATCTTTTAACTCTCACGAATCTAAGAATTTCTTCTTCAATCGAGTTGTCAACTTGTGGAATGGGCTTCCCCGAAACGTTATAGACTGCATCACCGTTGATTCATTTAAACTCCGCCTAGACAAATATCTCGCTTCAAACCCGCGACTGACTGCGTTTGTAAATGAATAACTTTATTTTATCCCCCCCTCAATTACTAACCCATCTGTCCCCTACTAACTTCCTAATCCT
The DNA here is from genome assembly GCA_037953745.1 of Lithodes maja. NCBI lineage: Eukaryota > Metazoa > Arthropoda > Malacostraca > Decapoda > Lithodidae > Lithodes > Lithodes maja. Next base: position 39,171 of record JBAKBP010011281.1, on the reverse strand, counting down.
GCCACGGACATTATAGTCCATGAGCCAGGCCAGATATCGGTACCACCTGGGGTGACTAAACACGAATGGTACTAAAATGTTTATAGAGTGACTGTAAGTACATTAAGATATGATAGCCTTCTCGCACTGGTAGCTTAGTCTAATTTTTTTGATGCAATAGGGGCGCTACCCAAAAATAAAGATTTTTAGCGTGACGCTCGGCGTTTTCCTCATTTTCTTTAAAATCCATCACACAATCATCGCGAAACTTTGAACACCTATGTAGAATTATATTCTCTACCAGAGTTGTTCCTAGGTATTTTTCAAATTTCCTCATATTTCGGAATATACTCTATATTTTGGGTATTTTCCTCTAAATCTAGAATAAATCCTTAAATATGGGGAACATTGAAAAATATATTCTAACAGCTCTTGTAGCTTATTTGATTCTCTACAAGAATTATTCCGATGTGTATTTCAAGTTTCTCCATATTTAGGGGTTTATTTCATATTTGGGGATTTTTGGTTATATTTTGGGGATAATTTATTATTGGAAGGAGCAAACATATGTAGAGTGGTTTCCATGTAATGTGTTTGTTTGTTCATGGTTTAATGGTGATATTTTTTGCAGGTGTGTGTCGACTGTTTGACGGCAGGATGGAACCATCTGCGAGGAAGAGAGCACGGATCGACTGTATCATCCACTGCTCTGATGATGACAGCGATGCTCTGGTGTCACCACAGGATTTGGACTCCTGGAACACATTGCTCAGGGCTGCAGAAATCAGGCAGCATGATCCAGTCCTGGAAGCAGCCAAGGGCCTTGAAGAAGGAGGAATACCACACATACATTATCACCGTAAATGTCGTAGTCTCTTTACAATGAAGAAGTCACTGGATTCTATCCTTGCCAAGGGTGTCAAGATAGAATCAGCAAGCGTCGACCCCAGGAGGAGGGCATCAAGGGATGCCCCTAGTACTAGCAGGGTGTATGCCAAAGGATGTATCTTCTGCGAGAAGTCAAGCAAGTACATAAAAACAACAAAGACAAGGGAGCCACTCATACAGTGTGTTGAGCTACGAGCAGATGAGAAGATTCGCAGAGCAGCAATAAGGAAACTCAACCAGAGAATCCTTGGTTTAGTTAGCAGAGACCTTGTTGCTGCAGAGGGTCACTACCACAAGTCGTGCTACAAACTCTTCACAAAAGATGATTTCCCAGCGGCCGCCAGGTCGGGTGCAGGTGAAAATCAGGAAGAAAGCGAGGAAGCACGCTACAAAGAGGTTGAGACAGAAGCCCTCGAGGAACTCTGCTTGTATATAAGGACCAAATTATTCCCCAACCCAGAGGTACTGCCTATGACAAACCTCACATCTAGGCTTGAGAGATCCATGATGTCCCGTGGTATTATCCAACTGAAACCAGCGACAAAGAAACATGTTCGCCGAAAGATTGAAACCGAGTTTGGAGAATCACTACGCTTTGTCCCAGATGAGAAAGGAAAGCTTCTAATCTATCCACGCAGCCTCTCAATGGACGACCTTGCCCGGCAAGCACACAAAATGGCAAAAGACCTGCAAGAAGCAAGAGCAGCTAACTCTGAAGATGTCTTAACCAAAGCAGGAATGCAGCTGAGGAATGAGATCAATAAACAAGATGTGAGTCAGCCATGGCCTCCCGATACAGATCAGAATGTCATTCCTGCAGCAGTCACTCAATTCCTGCACACCCTGCTGACAGGAGAGTGTGAGTGTGAAACTCCCTCTGAAAGAGCTCAACGTCTTGCCACTTCCTTTGGCAGTGACTTGGTCTTTGCTGTTACCAGTGGCAAGACAAAACCACCCAAGCACGTACTGCTGACCAATGCTGTAAAGTCTTTGACAAGAAACACAGAACTGATCCGAACTCTGAATCGTCTTGGTCACTGTGTGTCTTACTCAATGTTTGAGGAGATCGATACAGCCCTTTGTATCCAGAAGCTGGAATGCTCAAAGGATGACATTCCACTGCCAGCAAACATCTACCCTGGTGTGTTCACAACCCTGGCCTGGGATAACATTGACCGACTTGAAGAGACCCTAAGTGGAGCAGGTACTTCTCATAGAGTCAATGGCATTGCTGTCCAGTCCAAGGTTGCAGGCTCTGTGCCAGAGAAAGTCCTGCCAGAGATTACCAAGTCCAAGATAAGAAGCATCACTCAGACATCATCAATGCTGCCAATATACAATGTTGGGCGGCGGGCAGGGCCACCTAGGATTGAGACTGCGTATGTCGACACTACCAAGGAAGTCCAGGATTCAAAGACAAAGAACCATATCTGGCTTCTTACTCGAATGTCAGACCATGAGGACCAGTCCATCAGCAGTTGGACTGGGTTCAACATCAAAATGCGCAGAGACATTGCAGTGGTTCAGGACACTGTAAGCTACCTGCCCACTATCAATGCTCCCGCAACAGAAATGTCCACCGTTAATGAAATCTTGGAACAAACGCATGCTATCATGCAGTCCTTACAGCTTAACAAGATTGTGTGCGTGTTTGATCAAGCACTCTATGCCAAAGCTGCCGAAGTTATCTGGAAACAAGAGAAGTTCAAGAACATTATCATCAGGATGGGCGTCTTCCACACAATCTGTAATCTCATCTCCACCATAGGAAAGAGGTTTCAAGATGCAGGTCTTAGAGATCTGTGTGTGGAATCAGGTATCATCGCAGAAGGATCAGTGTCAGGAGTGATGAACGGCAAGAGGTACAACAGAGCAGTGAGACTACACAAGCTCGTGTATGAAGCACTGATGAGGCTTGCATGGAAAGGCTTCCTTTCATGGCTAGAAGAAAACCATTCAAGGGACATACACCATCTAGATGAAACACTGAAGGACATCAACAGCTTTCACAGCAATGTGTCTCAGGGACTCTTTCTAGAGCTGATGGAGAGTGAATCATGCACACATATCATGAAGCTTTTCCAAGTTTATCTTGAGACCCTCAGAGATGAACACAACCTCTCAGCATTCTGGATGTCATACCTGGACATGGTTGAGATCATGCTGGACTTAATTCGAGCCTCCAGAGAAGGCAACTGGATGCTCCACCTAGGAGCAATCCGACAGATGATACCGTGGTGTTTTGCCTATGACAAAGTGAACTATGCCCGGTTCCTAACCTACTACTATGCCTTGATGTCTCGACTGCCCATTGAACACCCAGAGGTCCATGAACACTTCATGCAAGGTGGCTTTTCGGTCCAGATCGGTAGCAAGAATCCCTTTGGACGGATCCCTGTGGACCAGACAATCGAAGAGACGATCAACAAAGACACCCAGACACCAGGGGGCACAAAAGGCTTCAGCCTGAAAGGCGGAGCTGTCGCCAGGTACTACCTGACATCGGAGTATCGCAGCAGGTACTTAAGGCAGCTCAGGACTATGGTAGTAGGCCAAAAGTATACTGACTTCAGCCACCCAGACCTACAGATGGCCAGGATTAGAAGAGATGAGGCCGATGTCCAATCTTTAGTTCAACTGATGGAGACCAGCTGGTTGAACCCCTTCAACGCAGAGCAAGAAGATCTTGTCAGTTTGTCAACTGCGACTATGGCACCACCAGAAGTTGTCAAAGACCTTCTAGGGGCCTACAGAATAGGAGAGGATGCATATCAAGCCTTCAAGGAAGAGCGCCTGGAGATCGATACGCCAACTATACAGTTTCATGACACGATGACGAAGACGAAACTGAGAACGTTCACTAACATCAGAATGAAGCCACGCTCACAAGACCATGCCAAGGAGGCTATCTTAAAGGCTGACAGGAACCTATTTGGCCAGATGATCCTTGTTGCCGAGAACAGAAAGCTCAAAATGAGTGATGTCTTGGCTCATCCCCTTGGGCCTTTGCCTTGGGCACTTGCCAGCGGTGATGGGTCTCTCCGCAAGACCAACAAGGCTGCCCTAGCAAAGGAGTTAGAGAGGAATGTTTCTCCTGCAGAAGTGATACCCGAGCCCTCTGCTACCATAATTGATGGGATGAGCCTGGTCCACAAACTGAAGGGAAACGACAAAACTTTTTCACAGCTTGCAGGTACAGCACTGAGTCACGCTGTTCATGAAGGTGCTAAGAGCAGGCGCATTGATGTTGTGTTTGATATCTACAAGGAGACATTCATCAAGGATGCAGAACGAGCCAAAAGAAGTGCAGGCACAGGAATTCATTTCAAGAACATTCAACCTGGGCACAACATCCAGCAGTGGAGAAAGTTACTCGGTAGTTCCTCCAACAAGGCAAGTCTTATCAAGTTCTTGGTAGAAGAATGGAAGGCACCACAGCACAGGGAGAAGCTCAAGGACAAGGAGCTGTATGTCACATGTGAGCAGCGCTGCTTCAAGATCACCAAAGAGCAGTGGGAAGAGGCTCCTGAGCTTAAGTCAACTCAAGAAGAAGCAGACACACGCCTTCTTCTCCATGCACTTCATGCAGCAGAATCTGGGAACAAGTCTGTCATCATCACTGCAGAAGATACAGACGTCATGGTGTTGTGTCTTGGCTTGTGCCACAAGATCCCATCCCATCTGTTCCAGAAGTGCGGGACGAAGAACCGGACAAGATTCCTGGATATCACCACACTGAGCCGCACACTGGGAGGCAGCGTGTGTGATTAATTGATTGGTATGCATGCCTTTACAGGCTGTGATACCGTCAGTGCATTCGCTGGCCGAGGGAAGATGACGACACTCAAGCAGGTGAAGATGGACAAGACATACCAGGATGCTTTTCACGAACTTGGACGCTCATGGGAAGTGTCTCCTGAACTCTTTGAGAAGCTACAGGAAATCACCTGCCACATGTACCTACCATCTACCCACACAACTAAGGTAAACAAGCTTCGGTATGAGCTGTTCTGTGCAAGACGTGGAGAGGTAGAGTCAAGTCAACTCCCTCCTTGTGAGGACTGCCTCTTCATGCATGCACTGCGTGCAAACTACCAGGCTGCGATCTGGAGGAGAAGTCTTCAGAGCCAGCCATTTGTTGCGAACCCAACAGACTGCGGTTGGATGACAGATGAGGACGGTAAGCTTGCCGTCAACTGGATGCGAGGCTCACCAGCACCAGATGCTGTTATGCAGCTACTGTCTTGCAAGTGTGTGCGGTCATGCGAACTCCCTAAGTGTACTTGCCTCAGCAATGGTCTAAAATGCACGGACATGTGCAGGTTACAGACATGTCAGAACACGGCTATTGAAGAAGAGCCGGTGGCACAACAGTCAGATTCCGAGTCTGATGTAGATGATATTTAGGAGTAGTAATTTGCCATAATAGTATGTACAAGCCCATGGCATGCTTAGTGTGTATTTACAGGACTTGTATTAAATGTGACAATTACTATATGCATTTTGTTGACATTTAGGCATTCCTGTCCCCAAATTTGACATTTTAAAAAATTTCGGAATTTTCGGTAGGGTATGTCTATTCAAGAAGTGATAACGACCATTAAGCTACCAATGTGCAAGGGCTATCATATCAAAATATAAACTAGAGACATGTAGCAAGCTAAAAACACCTAAGAGAATTAGTCACCCCGGGTGGTACCGATATCCCAAAATTCGGGTCTTGGCTCATGGACTATTAGTTCCAGGGCAGTAATTCCCTTTCCAATGTTCCCTTACCCACTCTAAACCACTGTTTGGACACTTGATCCTCAGTGTTTTGGAGGACAAGCAACCGAGAAGGGTCACTAGATCTGTTGTTGCTTGATTTCCTTTGTACTCTTGTGTACTCCTTTGTACTTTCTCCTCCACAATGCAGAACTATTGCTTATCAGAATTAATTTATCCCCAGAGCTACTACTCTTTGGAATTCACTTCCCTCGAATTGCTTTCCACAAACTTACAATCTACAAATGTTTAAATCCAGTTGTTACAAACATTTTATGAATGGAGGATGCCTTTAGGCACATGGACCTTTTTGTTTTATCTGTGTTTTTCCTTCCTCCGTTCATTGTCTCTAAAAAAAAAAAAAAAAAAAAAAAAAAAAAAAAATATTGGACTAAACACGAGGGAGAAGGGGGCCAGAAAAACCAGCCCATCCCCCTTAACAATACAACTGGTAAAATCTATCTATCTATCTATGTCTGTCTATCTATCTATAACCAAACACTACCATCCCCGAGAGGGTGGCCACGAGTAAATCGCCTCCATGTTTGTCATCCGTCTAGATTAGTATAATCGAAATTAATGTGTTCTAACCATTACAATCCTCTATTAGTTTCCATAATTAAATAAACAAAATCGTCATGGTATACAGAAAAGATTAAGGGGAGATTTCCACTTGAGGGACTTTTTTCTTGACCCCTTTCTCCCTCATGTCTAGCCCCATTGCTTTTGAGATTTTAAGACGTTTGCCCCATTAGTTTGGTGATTTTTAAGAATTTCCGCCCCATTCTGTCAATTTTAAGACCTTTCGTGCCATTTAGGTGTCGATTTTATCCTGGCGAGCGATAGCGAGCCTGTAATTTAAGAGTAATCTGCCTTCGGCCGGGACATTTTTCTACCGAAAAATGTACAAATTTATCTTGAAAGGGGGTCAAGGGGGTGAAATTTTAAGATTGCTGGAGGAGTAGGAAACAAACTAGAAACCTCCCTTTAACAGCGCTAACATAATATAACTACACGATAATTTACATTAGATAATAAACGATTTTCAGACAATCGCTCATTAGTTTGGCAATTCTAAGACCTTTCGTGCCATATTTTGGGTGTCGATTTTTTCCTGGTGAGAAATAGTGAGCCTGCAATTTAGGAAAAACCAGCCTTTCGCCAAGGCTTTTTTTTTCTACCGAAAAAATGCACACACATGTCTTGCGGGTATATATTTAAGGGGAGGTCTCCACTTGAGGGATTTTTTTCTTGACCCCATTCTCCCTCATGTTTAGCCCCTATATTTTTTTAAGATTTGGAGATAAGTTGGGCGATCTTAAGAACTTTCGCCCAATTTCTGTCAATTTTAAGACCGTTTGTACAATTTAGGTGTCTATTTTTTTCCTGGCGAGCGATAGCGAGCCTGTAATTTAAGAGGAACGAGACATTTTTTTACCGAAAAATGTAAAAATCTATCTTGAAAGGGGGTCTAGGGGGTGTAGCTTTTAGCTTGATAGAGGTCTAGGGAACAACCTAAAAACCTCCCCTTATGCTAGATGGAAGTCTACTGCAGGTAGGAAACCAAATAATATAAATAGATATATAAATAGATATATAAATAGATAGATATACTGTATGAATATATAACAAATCTTCCCTTAATGCTCTGATACCCACATATATCTTCTAACCATACAAATATCGTCCAATGAAAGAATGGGCACCGGTATCCTAAAAACATTATAACGTCATAACATCATAATAACATAACATAACATCATAACAATCATCCTCATAACATCATAAGATCATAACAGCATGACAACATAATATCATAACATAAAAATCTAATAACATCATAACATCGTTAAAACATAACTACACGATGACTTACAAGAATAAGCTAAAACAAACATCACAACAACATAATAACATTAACTGCACAATTCGGAAAATAAACGACGAACCACCGGAGTGTTTCAGACGGCCGGTACGTGACGGACAAAAGCGTCAGTCTCACTTGTGTACGACCGACATGGAAAAATTCTAATGTATTCGCAATTTTTCCGTGTCAATCCCAGCTGCCATGACCGCGTGACTGAATGAACCAACTCCAGCTGCATGTTTGAGAGAGAGAGAGAGAGAGAGAGAGAGAGAGAGAGAGAGAGGGGGGGGAGAAGGGGGGGGGGGGACGGGAGCGAGCGAGACAATTCACTGTTTGCATGTCCTTCACTGCTGCAAGAGAGAGAAAAGAACTTCACTATTGGCCTGTCTTTCACCGGAGAGAGAGAGAGAGAGAGAGAGGAGAGAGAGAGAGAGAGAGAGAGAGAGAGAGAGAGAGAGAGAGAGAGAGCTAATGCCGATACTTTGCAAAGGTCAGTCCTTAAACACAAAACATACTATAAGAAACGAAACCAAATTGAATGGGGTGGAAGCTGCTATAACGTAGGTGTAATATATGTGTGTGTATGTTATGGTGGGAGTACAAAGGAAATCAAGCAAAAACCCCTCAAGGCTGATAGCCCTCCAAAACAGTACTGACTGATGGTTAAGTGTCCAAACAGTAGTTTACAGTGGGTAAGGGAAAAATGGAAAGGGAAGACTGCCCTGGGACAAATGTCCATGGCAGGCTTAGGAAATGTTAGTAAGGGACAGTTGTTAGTAATATGATAGAGGAAAAAAAATGTTTTTTATATAGGAATATAGTCAGTCGTGGATTTAAGGAAAGGCGTTTGTGTAGAAGAAGTTTAAAAGAATCAACGGTGCTGCAGTCTATGACATCTCGGGGAAGCCCATTCCACAAGTTGACAACTCTATTGAAGAAGAAATTCTTAGACTCGTGTGAGTTAAAAGATTTACAAATAATTTTGAAACCGTTCCTCGCATGTAATTTGGTTGGTCGATAGTGAAATATTTAGTATAGTTCATATTGTCGATGTCTTTGATGATTTTGAACACTTGAATCAAGTCGCCTCTTGATCTGCGCTGGGTTAAAGGAAATAGATTTAATTCTCTAAAACGCTCCTCGTATGTTTGTTCTTTAGGCAAGGTATCATTTTGGTAACTCTACGTTGAACTCGTTCTAGTGCGTCTACATTTGTTTGGTAGTAAGGGGACCAGGAATGAACGCAATATTCCAGAAGAGGGCGGACTAAGGAATTGTAAATGTTAGGATTATATCTTTGGATTTATACTCAAATGACCTGCCTAAAAAGCCAATTATTTTGTTGGCCTTCTTAACAACTTCTGTACATTGTTGACTGGGTTTTAGGTTACTTGATATTGTTACTCCCAAATCAGTTTCTCTGTCTACACTCTTAAGGGGAGATCTCCACTTAAGGGAGTTTTTTCTTGACCCCTTTCTCCCTCATGTTTAGCCCCATTGCCTTTGATATTATAAAACGTTTGCCCCATTAGTTTAGCGATTTTAAGAACTTTCACCCCATATTAAGACCTTTCGTGCAATTCAGGTGTCGATTTTATCCTGGCGAGCGATAGCGAGCCTGTAATTTAAGAGGAACCGGCCTTTGGCCGGGACATTTTTCTACCGAAAAATGTACAAATTTATCTTGAAAGGGACTCAAGGGGGTGTAATTTTAAGCTTGATGGAGGTCTAGGGAACAAACTAAATACCTCCCCTTAAGCTGAGTGCCATTTATTGAATAGTTTGCGTTCTTATTTTGGTTTCCGATATGGAGCACTTTACATTGATTAGAATTTAATCATATATTTGTTGTTTCCTCCCTAGAATTATAGCGAAATAATGTACTGCATAGGAGAATTCTAAAACTAGAGATGTTTTAAAGTGATCAGCCAGTAATGCAGATCCATAAAACAGTATTATTGCGGTGCTTCTAATCAGCAACAAAGGGCCCGACCTGGCACGCTGAAACAACCTCCCCTTTAACCCCTTCTGTACCGGTGATGTACTTTTCATTATATTCTGGCAACTGTTCGAAGAGTTTGTTCAGCTTAGGAAGGATGTCTACCCCTTAAAAGGCTACATACGATCTCAATCCTTTTAGCTACCACGTATTCTTCCTGAGCTTCATAAAATCGTCTAAATATAGCCAGAATAGAACTAAAAATACGTCGCCGGTACAGAAGGGGTTAAAGAAGCTGTCAATATTCCCGACGACTTTATCCGAGACTAATTGTACAGAATCGTGTAATGTGATATTATAATAGCCTAAGAAAATGCCAAAAATCAACTAGTTATGTACCACAGTGATCAGCTCTCAAAAGGCTCAGCCAGGGAATTAAATATAACCACGCTGTAAATATAAATACATTTTGTAAACTTTTAGCTACATAACTGAATAAAATCAAATATATCGCTAATGAAGATCCCCCAAACACTATTATGCGTTGCGTCTAATCAGCAGCAAGAGGCCGAACTAGAAGGTGGAAACAAAGTCCTCCTCTCCCCCATTTTTTTTTTTGTTTTTTTTTTTTTTTCACTCCTGACCAGTTTATCTGGGGCTAAATGTAATGGCTCGTGTTATATGAATTAATGTATAGCATAGTATTGTGTTAAAGATCAATTACATATATATAAATGTGATCAGGCATTAATGTAAATCCTTAAAACTCTATTACTACATTGCGTCTAATCAGCAGAGGTCAATCTGTTTCGATACAGTTGTCCCACAATAGTCGGCAACCAATACAGAGAAAGAGAACATTATTGGTTAGTTGAATGTGCAATTACAGTCATAGATCCATTAAAGACATACTAAAGTGATAAGACAATATTAGAGATTCCTAAAACTCTATTAATACATTGCGTCTAATCAGCAACAAAAGAGACCGAACGGGGACGCGGAAACAACCTCCCCCCCGCCCCTCTCCCCCTCCCCCCTCTCCCCCAAGGAACTTTTTAAAATTCCCGACGAGTTGATCCGAGGCTTCAAATATTCCAAGTGTTGGGCTCGAGGCTTCAAAGGCAGCGTTAATGATCAGCTGGGGGGGGGGGGGGGAGGGGTTATTAACGACTCCCGCTAAATAGATAATGAGATGCAATGCTTACCACATCACTTACCCCCGACCACTTTGATCATCCCATTACGCCGAAAAATAGATAATGGTTTTTTGATCTCGCGGATTGTAGTGATGAGTGTATTTTTTGATCTCGCGGATTGTAGTGATGAGTGTATTTTTTGTATTATATGGGGATGTTTGTAGGATTGTGTTGTGTTTTTCAAGCTTGGTAAAGGTCTAGGGAGCAAACTAAAACAAAAATAATAAGCAATAAAACACTGTAGATTATCAAACATTATATTAAGAGCAATAAGGAGAGATGGGTCGTTTTTCTAGATCCCCTTTTCCCTCATGTTTACCCCATTAGTTTTCAGATTTTAAGAGGTTTGCCCCATTATTTTGTCGATTTTAAGACCTAATATTCTCTGCTGGAGCAATTCTGTTCAGATTTTTCAGATTTGTATTTTTAGTTGGAATTTGGGGGAGTTTCGTGCATGTTTGATATGTTTGTGTGATCGATATACAGTATAGTGTAAATATATAGATCATGGATATACTCAAGGACGCATAATGGTGACCCGTCAACTTAACCAGTAGACCATTTCAACCAGTAGCTTTCAACCAGTACCAAATCAACCAATACGGTTAGGTTAGGTTAGTACTATATTTTGGCACTGGTTTGGTTGGTCTGGGTTAATTTGGCACTGGTTGAGAGCTACTGATTGAAATGGTGTACTGGTTGAGATGACATGGAACCACGCATAATATGTATAAAGTATGCAACATTTTTCAATATATTCTTGATAAAGTTGAAGGGACTAAAGATTTCTGCTAATTAACTAACGAGCTTGGATGCCTACCACGTCGATCACCCCGTTACCGGAAAAATGGTTAATGCGTTTTTAATCTGGTCGCCGGTTTGATTGAAATAGGGGGCGGGAGATTTAGCTGTGTTAGTGGAATTATGCGGGATAATACTCTGGCTCTGAGTATTATTAATATTATAATAATTATTATCATTAACATTATTATTAATAGTATTATTATTATTATTATTATTATTATTATTATATTGTTTGATACATTTTTAAATTTAGTTATTTAGTTATTAATTAATGTATTTATTTTTGTGCATTCTGTTCTGTGATATGCGCTCATATTTGGGATGTTTGGGGACTTAATGCATTCACAATCTTATAGTATTGAACTTTCCTACTAATTCAATAATGATTTACAATCCCAAGTACTATAGACTTCTCCCATTGGTGGAAAAATGTATAATGTATTTTTGGTGGGATTGGTTGCATGATGGATTGCAGTGGGGGCAGTGGAGGGGGGGGGGAGGGAGTTAAAAAGGGGGGCGGTGAAAGAGGGGCTATTGGTGTATATTAGCGATATTATGATCTGGCATTGTTGAGGATGAATATATATATTTATATATTTTCATTAGCCCCATATGGATTATGATGCATTTTGACAGTTTATTATGGCTATCATTAAGGGGTGATTGGCCGTTATTCTGGTCCCCCTTCTTCCTCATGTTTAGCCCAATTAATTTTCAGATTATATGACGTTCGGCCAATTAGTTTGGCGATTTGAAGACCTTTCGCCCTATTTCTTTGTCAACATTAAGACTTTTCGTGTTATTTAGGTGTCGATTTTTTTCCGGCGAGCGAAAGCAAGCCTGAATTTTAAGAGAAACTGGCCTTAGGCCGGGACATTTTTCTATCGAAAAATGTACTCATTTATCTTGAAAGAGGGTCTTGGGCGGGTGTTTTATAAGCTTGATGGAGGTCTAGGAAGGAAACTAATAAATTAAAATGCAAAACCTGCAAACCAAACAAACCAAAATTGGGACAAGGACAATATAAAGTCAAATTAAATTATCAAAATCGCTATGTGGAAACAACGCTTACTAAAATGAAAATAATAATAAATAACAAATAAACAAATAAATACGCCCATCCCCTTAAGCAATATCATACGGATTAGGAAGGCTCTGTGGGCAACGAAAGGGTAAAGGCTATCTCAATAAACCCTCTTACTTCAATATACTCTTACTTCAATATACTCTTCCTTCAATATACTCTTACTTCAATATACTCTTCCTTCAATATACTCTTCCTTCAATATACTCTTCCTTCAATATACTCTACTCTTCCTTCAATATACTCTTCCTTCAATATACTCTTCCTTCAATATACTCTTCCTTCAATATACTCTTCCTTCAATATACTCTTCCTTCAATATACTCTTCCTTCAATATACTCTTCCTTCAATATACTCTTCCTTCAATATACTCTTCCTTCAATATACTCTTCCTTCAATATACTCTTCCTTCAATATACTCTTCCTTCAATATACTCTTCCTTCAATATACTCTTCCTTCAATATACTCTTCCTTCAATATACTCTTCCTTCAATATACTCTACTCTTCCTTCAATATACTCTTACTTCAATATACTCTTACTTCAATATACTCTTACTTCAATATACTCTTCCTTCAATATACTCTTCCTTCAATATACTCTTCCTTCAATATACTCTTCCTTCAATATACTCTTCCTAATCTGAATAAAATCGTCTAATAACAGCTAAAATAAGTTGTTAAAATGCGTTATAATCCTCAAGGGTTCGATTGTCTTTCGGGTTTTTTGTGCAGGTGTGTTTGCATATTGAGGATTTTACACAGGTTTAATATGAAGCTGCGTTTGAATTTCACTTGTAAGGTAAAATACACAATGCAGCGAACACATTGTGAAGCTGTAATATAGAGTTTACTTATTTGTGTATGTATTATGTTTGTATTATTATCTTAGTGTCTTCCCTAGACCTCCATCAAACTTTTTAAAACATCCCCAAGATCCCCCTTCTAGATAAATGTGTACATTTTTCGGTAGAAAAATGTCCCGGCGGAAAGCCACTTCCTCCAAAATCACAGGCTTGCTATCGCTTGTCTGTGAAAAAAATGACACCTAAATGACACAAATGTGTTCCTTGAATTCACAAAGAAATGGGGTGAAAAATCTTAAAATCGCCAAACTAATGGGGCTACGTCTTGAAATATCACACTAATGGGGCTCAACATGAATAAGAAAAGGGTCCAGAAATATAAAAACAAACCTTCCCTTAAGGGGAGGTTTCTAGTTTGTTTCCTACTCCTCCAGCAATCTTAAAATTTCACCCCCTTGACCCCCTTTCAAGATAAATTTGTACATTTTTCGGTAGAAAAATGTCCCGGCCGAAGGCCGATTACTCTTAAATTACAGGCTCGCTATTGCTCGCCAGGATAAAATCGACACCTAAATGGCACGAAAGATCTTAAAATTTACAGAATGGGGTGAAAATTCTTAAAAATCACCAAATTAATGGGGCAAACTTCTTAAAATATCAAAAGCAATGGGGCTAGACATGAGGGAGAAAGGGATCCAGAAAACAATCCCTCAAGTGGAAATCTCCCCTTAAAGAGGTTAAATATCTACCAACTTCATTCAATCGGATCCCATACCGTTAACAATACATAATATATATTGAGACATTTTTCAATAATCGTGCGTTTCCTGGACTTAGGCATTTTCATACAAGTTAGACACTTAGACACTGACTATCTCATGTAATCCTCTTCGCTACCACATATCCTTCCTACGCTGAATAAAATCATCACATAGTTGCCAGAATAGGATGAAAAGGACGTCACCGGTACTGATTGGGTTAGTTTTTCTAAGTGACATACACACAATCGCAGTCACTAATTTAGTTATCTATCTATTGCCAGAAGTCTCAATTACCGCGAGGGTGGGCATGAATGAATCGTCTCCATGGTCCTCTGTTATCCGTCTGGCGGTGTGTCTCCTCCCACCCTACACCACTTTTACCCATATCACTTTCAACTCCATCTGTCTCAATCTCGGTCTGCCTCTTCCTCTTTGCCCTTCCACCTCACTCTGCTCTTCTTTAATCGGCAAGTTACTATACTGTAAATATATAAGACTAATTCGAATCTCTCGTGTGAATCCTCTATCAGGTGTTTACGTACAGGATGCTCGTTTAAGGGGACAGGGGTTATTTTTTGGTCGATTAGTTCATAGTATCCTTCTCCCCTTAAATTAATCTACCAAAAAAACGAGACAGAGATAGGGGCGAGGGAACGCGTTCTTGGTCCCGGACCCTGAGAGTAGGAGCTTTAAATGTGCGTGGATGTGGTGCGAGTGAGAAGCGAGAGGATATTGGAAGGTTATTTGAAAGAAGGATGTATGATGTCCTTGCACTGAATGAAACAAAGATGAAAGGAGAGGGAGAAGTGGATTTTGGAAACGTGATCGGTAGAAAGTCTGGAGTAGACGAGGGAGTCAGGGGGAAAGAAGGAGTGGCTATTATTGTGAAGGAGGAGTTGAGAGAGTTTATAAAAGAGTGGAAAGAGGTGTCATCAAGGCTAATGTGGGTGAGAATGCGGTTTAAGGGTGAAAGGTGGGTTTTTGTAAGTGCGTATGGACCAGGAAGTGAAAGAGAGTTAGACGAGGTAGAGGGTTTCTGGGAGGATTTGAGAGATTGTCTGCAAGGGTTTGATGAAAATGAAAATGTTATAGTTTTAGGGGACCTAAATGCTAGGGTAGGAAATGAGCCTGTTGAGGGAGTCATCGGTAGTTTTGGTGTGGATGGTGTAAACGAGAGTGGAGAAAGACTGAAAAATGTATGTGAAGAGTGTAGATTGAGTGTAGGTAATACGTTCTTCAAAAAAAGGCGTATACACAAGTACACCTGGCATAGACTTGTGAGGGGAGAGACTGTAGAGAGGGCATTGATGGATTATGTGCTGGTGACAAGGGAAAGATTGTGTAGACTGCTGGATGTGAATGTGATGAGAGGTGAGGCGGAGGGTATGTCAGATCATTACCTGGTGGAGGGAAAGCTAAGAGTTAAGAGTTACAGGAGAATAAGAGACAAGCGTGAAGTAAGAGAGGTAATAAAAGTTAGTGAGTTAGAGAAGAGTGAAAAAGAGAGGGAGTACAAGGAAAGACTAAATGAAAAGTGGATGGAAGTGAGAGAGATGGAAGAGAGAGAAGTAGAGATTGAATGGCAACAGTTTAAGGAAGGAGTGAAAGCAAGTGCAGAGGTAGTATGCGGCAAAAGGAAAGTAGGAGGCAGAGGTATCAGGAAGGGAAGCGAGTGGTGGAATGATACGGTGAGAAAGGCAGTTGAGGAGAAGAGACAGTGTTTTGAGAGGGTTTTACAGGATGGTAGTGTTGAGGTATGGGAGAGGTACAAGGAGAAAAGGAGAGAGGCAAAACGGAAAATTAGAGAAGCGAAAAAAGATGCAAACGAAAGGTGGGGCCAAAGGCTGAGTGAGAATTTTGAAGAACGAAAGAAGATGTTCTGGAAGGAGGTAAATAAAGTAAGGAAAGGAGGACAAAAGAGGGAAGAGTCAGTGAAAGATGAAAATGGAGAATTACTAGTGGAACCAGTTGAAGTGAGGAAAAGATATGCCGAGTATTTTGAATCTTTGTTAAATACAAGAGATGGAAGAGAAGCAGTGATTGAAGCAGAGGTGGATGGAGATAGGTTACCCAGGCCACCCAGGTGGCAGGGAATGAATGAAAGGATTGAGGAAAATGAGGTGAAAGAAGCAGTGAAACAAATGAGAGCGGGAAAAGCAGAAGGTTTGGATGGTATTGCTGTGGAGTGTATAAAGAAGGGTGGAGATGTGATAATAGATTGGTTGGTGAGACTTTTCAATGTGTGATTTGCTGTGTCAATGGTACCAATAGACTGGAAGAGTGCATGTATTGTGCCGTTGTACAAGGGGAAGGGAGATCGGCAGGAGTGTTCAAGTTATAGAGGTATTAGTTTATTGTCAGTGGTTGGAAAGCTGTATGGCAGGGTGTTGATAGAGAGGATAATAAAGTGTACGGAAGTTGCAATAGGAGAAGAACAGTGCGGTTTTAGGAGGGGAAGAGGGTGCGTGGATCAGATGTTTGCAGTAAGACAGTTATGCGAGAAGTATTTAGAGAAGCATAAGGAGATATTTTGGGCTTTTATGGACTTGGAAAAAGCGTATGATCGTGTGGACCGTGAAGCAATGTGGAAGGTGTTAAGGATTTATGAAATAGGAGGAAATTTGTTAGAAGCAGTTAAGAGTTTTTATGAAGGGAGCAGAGCATGTGTGAGAGTAGGAAATGGTGAGTTGAGTGAATGGTTTGAGGTAAAGGTAGGTTTGCGACAGGGTTGTGTAATGTCACCATGGCTGTTTAATATGTTTATGGATGGTGTGGTGAGGGAGGTGAAAAGGAGAACTATGGGAAGAGAATTGGGTTTAGTAGGAAAGAATGGTAGAGATTGGGAGTTGAATCAGTTGCTGTTCGCTGATGACACAGCATTGGTGGCGGATTCTGATGAGAAACTGCAGCAGGTAGTCAAAGAGTTTGGTGTGGTTTGTGGAAGGAGGAAACTGAAGGTGAACGTCAATAAAAGTAAAGTAATGGTGTGTAATAGGGGAGAGCATAGGGTGAATCTAGATGCGAGGCTGGATGGGGAAATATTGGAACAAGTAGAGTGTTTTAAATATCTAGGAGGAACAATAAGCAGGAGTGGAGGTATGGAAGTGGAGGTAAAACAGAGAGTGTGTGAAGGAAGGAAGGTTTTCGGAGCAATGGGAAGTATGTGGAAGACGAGAAATCTCTGAGTGAAAGTAAAAAGTGCACTGTATCAAGGAATTGTGCCAACAGTGATGTATGGGGCTGAGACATGGGCTCTGAAGAAAAAGGAGAAAAGAGGGCTGGATGTGATGGAGATGAGCTGCTTGAGGAGTATGTGTGGAGTTACTCGTAGAGACAGATTGAGGAATGAAGAGATACGTAGGAGAGTGGGGCAGCAGGAACATTTGTCAGCCAGAGTGGACAGAAGGGTGCTGAGCTGGTATGGTCATGTTGAACGAATGGGAGATGAAAGGCTTACAAAGAGAATATGTGAGTCAGATACAAGGGGAGATAGAAGGGCAGGAAGACCCCCATTGAGATGGAGAGACTGTGTAAGAAAGGCTTTGGATGATAGAGGAATGACTATAGATCAGGCAGGGGAAGTGGTGGTGGACAAGAGTGAATGGAGAATGCTTGTGAATAGTTGAGTGAACACGTGGTCATTTGGAGTAAGGGGTCGGGCGCAAGTTGGACTAGATAATAGTCCATCAGGCGCCTGGCCCGGGGAGACGATTAATATGAAGGGTGTGCCTGGAAGTGTGGTGGGAGGGCTTGTGGCTTTGGCTCCGCTGCATGTCTGCCTGCCGAGATCGGAACCTCTCCGGGTGGTCCGGGGCCGGGGGAGTGCTAGAGCGACCTTGGTAACCCTGGTCTCTGGGTCTTCTCCTGGGTGACCTGGATGTGTGAGAGTTTGTGTTTTTTATGTGTTTATTTTTTGTTTTATGATGTTTTTGTGTTTTCCCTGTTCTTGCTCTGTCTTGAGTCGGCTACCCCCAAAATGGGGATTGGGCCTGAGCATATAGATAGAATAGATAGTTCATATATTAAATATTTGTTTAGTTTCCTCCCTAGACCTACATCAAACTTTAAAAAAAAAAAAAAAAATCAATTAGATCACCCTTCTAGATTAATTTTTACATTTTTCGGTAGAAAATGACCCGGCCGAAGGCCGATTCTTCCAAAATTACAGGCTCACTATCGTTCGCCATAAACAAAATGAGCACCTAACTAGCACGAAAGATCTTAATATTGACAAAGAAATGGGGCGAAAGGTCTTAATATCGACAAACTAATGAGGAAAACATCTTAAACTCTGAAAACTAATGGGGCTAAACGTGAGGGAGGTGGGGGTCTCGAAAACCGGCCCATCTTCTCTTAATTAGGACAATGGATCAAAATGGATCATATTTAGTTTCCGTGAGTGTAGCCTACAGGTGTGGTCATGATTATTTAACCATCTAATAACAAAAAGATGATGAACATTAATTATTGAATACCACTTGTTTGATATGTGTGACTTGACCAGTTTAAGTATTTAAGCTTCCAAATAGTGTCTAGAAACTCTTGTCCACGATTGTATACACTTTCATATCAGCTCATCACAAAAGGTGTGATTTGACAGTGTGTAAAACAATACACAAACAAATGTACGTCCTTGCACAATCCCTTATCACACTAATACGAGGTATTTATCAAGCTGTAAACTGACATAAAATCACAAGAACCAACTTAAACGTCCTTGCTCACTCGCTTATTACACCATTATGAGAGATTTGCCAAACTCTCAACTAACTTGGAAACAAAAGAAGCTTCCACTAAGTTCCGAGCTAAAACTCGTGCATACCGGTGCTCAAGTTCCCGGCCGGTGTTGCCTCGCGGTCCAATTACTTGGGTTTGAGGTTCACATGAGCGGCTTGTGCGGCAATGCT
This sequence comes from Lithodes maja, assembly GCA_037953745.1. Lineage (NCBI taxonomy): Eukaryota > Metazoa > Arthropoda > Malacostraca > Decapoda > Lithodidae > Lithodes > Lithodes maja. The sequence goes on along the minus strand of JBAKBP010011281.1, from coordinate 20,176 downwards.
CGGTCGGCAACTTTTCTTGGCAATACATCGAGTCTGTTTTGCACTGGTATTCGTAACTTGGGTAGATTAGGCAAGCCATATGTGGTGGTATAGTACAGTACCCTTTATGTAGGTGTTTATTTTATCGATATTACATACTAAATGGATAACTTTGTACGAATTTGTTTATCTGATGATGATGATGATGATGGCTGGAGTAAAGTAGGAAAGTAGAGTCATTTGGATAGAGGAAGAAAAGGTTGGAAAGTGAGAAGTAAAGTAAAAGATAATAAGTATTTGGGCTCAACCAAGTTGCTGCATTGTTCATGTGTTTTTGTGGAGAACCATCTAGTGCAAGCGCTTGGTCAGCTTCTGGACGGCTGGTGAGGGAGGTTTTCCTGCTGCCACAGTCTTCTGAATCTATGTTAACTCGCTGTACTGTAGGTCTTCTCCAGCTCGTTGGCAGAAATCTCCAAATCAATGTCCTCGTCGCCATCTTCCTCGATCTCCTCCACATCGACTTCCTCTCCCATGGTGGACTGGAGTATTCAGACGATGTAGAGGAGGCTGCCACTTGAAGGTCAAACGTGGCAGGTGATGGTAACGAGGCTGCTGCTGGTCCTGCAAAGGTGACGGGTACAAAGGAGTACAAAAGGTAAAAAGGAAATCAAGCAACAATAGTTCTAGTGACCCTTCTAGGCTGCTTGTCCTCCAAAACACTGAGGATCAAGTGTCCAAACAGTGGTTTAGAGTGGGTAAGGGAACATTGGAAAGGGAACTACTGCCCTGGAACTAATGTCCGTGGCAGGACTAGGAAGTTAGTAGGGGACATATGGGTTAGTAACTGAGGGGAGGATAAAAAAAGTTATTCATTTACAAACGCAGTCAGTCGTGGGTTTGATGAGAGATATTTGTCTAGGCGGAGTTTAAATGAATCAACGGTGCTGCAGTCTATAACGTCTCGGGGAAGCCCATTCCACAAGTTGACAATTCGATTGAAGAAGAAATTCTTAGATTCGTGCGAGTTAAAATATTTACCAATAATTTTGCAACCGTTTCCCCGCGTGTAATTAGATTGGTCGATAGTGAAGTACTTACTACAGTTCATATTGTCGATGCCTTTGATGATTTTGAACACTTGAATTAAGTCACCTCTTAATCTACGCTGGGTTAAAGGAAATAGATTTAATTCTCTAAGACGCTCTTCGTATGGTTTGTTCTTTAGGCTAGGTGTCATTTTGGTAACTCTACGTTGAACTCGTTCTAGCTTGTTCATGTCTTTTTGGTAATAAGGGCACCAGCATTGAACGCAGTATTCCAGAAGAGGGTGGACTAAGGAATTGTAAAGGGTTAGGATAACGTCTTTGGATTTATGCTCAAATGGCCTATAAAGCCAATTATTTTGTTTGCCTTCTTAACAACTTCTGAACATTGTTGACTCGGTTTTAGGTTAGGCTACTCGATATTGTTACTCCCAGATCGGTTTCTCTGTTTACATTCTTAAGCTGAGTGCCATTCATCGAATAATTTGCTTTCTCATTTAGGTATCCGATATGTAGTACTTTACATTTATCCGCATTGAAACTCACTTGCCAAATTTGGGCCCAATGTGACAATTTATCTAGATTGTGTTGCATATCGTCAACTTGTTCTTTTGAGAGTACGCTATTTGCAAATTTTTTATCGTCAGCAAATTTTGAGATTATACAGGTGAGACCCTCATGTAAGTCGTTGATGTAAATTAGAAAGAGAATTGGTCCTAGTACCGATCCCTGGGGTACCCCGCTACTTACATTGGTCCATTTAGGTGATGGTGGTGGTGATTCACAGACTACTGTATGTGGAGGTGGTGAAGTATGTTTTGAGAGAGGCAAGCTTCTGGAGAGCCAGTCACTTCCTCGGGTGTATTCTTGTCCTCAGAGCCTGTGTAGGAACGAGGCTGGGTGTTGATGGTGGTGGAGAACCCTAATGTGAGGGAAATTTATATTATATTATATATATGCAATGTTTCTTTGGTGTTGAAAAAGACAATTATGCTAGATTATTATACTGGACAAAATAACTCCTCCCAATAAAATAATTTTGTTGTAAAGCTTTATTGGTATCGACAACTAGATTGTTTTATGCGACTGCAATGGGTAACAATAAATAGGATGAACTAAGTTACTATGTGGCTGAATTGTAATACATAATTAATTGAGTGACTACCATATGAGTACACAATTAACCTCTTCAATTAGATTATGCTAATGCAAGTTTCATTCTGACTACTTCCAAACGATTATATTCGACTTTGGAAAAACCGGTCAGATTTAGAGGGTAATACAGATGTGCTATAACCCATGTGTTATTAGAGGTTCTTCATTTAGTTAAATAAAATCATCTCTGTCCATAGTGTTAATAGAGTATCAAAATCGTTATCTGATTGAAGAGATTAAAGGATTCCGGAGAGATTAAAGGATACGTTTGAGTGACTCAGCTCTGACTCAACGATATGGTGTGTGAGAGAGAGAGAGAGAGAGAGAGAGAGAGAGAGAGAGAGAGAGAGAGGAGAGGGAGAGCTTCGACAATCTAATGGACGCGGGGAAACAGAGTAGTGGTTTTTCTTTTTGCGTTTGTGTATCCTTGCTTGGTTGGGCAGAATAGGAAAAAGAGGCGAAATAGCGAGTGATGAAGGAATAGTAGAAACATTAGAAGAAAGATAGGGATAAGAGTAATGGATTATTCTCTTATTAAGGGGGTACTGATTGGTTTTTGGTCTATATATTTATATATTTTATTTATATTATAGTTTCCTCCCTAGACCTCCATCAAGCTTAGAAAAACACCCTCTAGACCCCCTTTCAAGATTTTGTTTTTCATATTTCGGTAGAAAAATGTCCCGGCCGAAGGCTGATTCCTTTTAAAATTACAGGCTCCCTATCGCTCGCCATGAAAAATTCGACACTTAAATGGCACGAAAGGTTATAATATTGAAAAACAAATGTGGCGAAAGGTCTCAAAATCGTCAAACTACCGGAACGAACGTCTTAAAACCTCAAAACTAATATGCTAAACATGAGAGAGAAGGGGGTCCAGAAAAAGCGATGTTACCCCCTTAATGTCTCGGTTTGCTTGATTGGTTGGCTGTTGGGGTTCTGAGGAGGAGATAGAAGAGGAATAATATTAGTGGTGGAGATGTGTTGTTGTTTTTTTTTTTTTTTTTTTTTTCCCTTTCTTTTACGTTTGAATTTAATTGGTTAGTTTCGCTATTCGTACAATCAATGGGGAAAAGAAGATTTTGTTTTGTTTTCTTGATTTAGTGTAATAGTGTGCTTGTTTAATTTAGTTGTTCGAATGAGAAAGGAGAGGATGGCGAAGAAGAATAAGTGTTATAATATTAATATTAAATGTATGGATTTGCTTGGTTAGATGAAGTAGGCGGACGACGAGGAAGAGGGAAAATGATAAGTTGAGAAGAAGAAGAAGAAGAGGCGGAGGAGGAGGAGAATAAGGAGCAGAGTTTTGTGTTGTTCTCAGTTTTATGAATGAGTTTGCTTGCTTGGTTGATTTGGGCGGAGAAGAAGGTAGACGAATAGAGATTAGAATAGATAACGATGGTGATAATACAAAGTTAGAAGAAGAGCACGAATAGGGGAAAACAACCAAACAAACAAACAAACAATATAAGAACACAAAGGGCCAGGATAATAACTAGAGACACTGGGGTATAGGAAAATAAAGGAAATGTGGCGTAAATGAAGACAAATACGAGATTCTAAAGGACTCGCAGATTTGGCTAATTTACTTCCGGAAAAGTCCGAAAAGAATTACTGAATCCGATCAAGTTGGTCTGCTAATTCACTCGCGTTTGCATGTTTGTTTCTTGCAACTTATTTTAGTTTCATTTCGCGATTTTATTCAATTGTGCTACTTATTAACCCTTTGAGGATCGTGACGCGTTAGGACAGTTTGTTATGGCTACCATTAGACGATATTATTCAGCTTAAGGTGAACTTGTGGGAGCTAAAGAGTTAATTAAGATAGTATTTACCCCATTGATTCGTATATATCCTTCCTAAGTTGCATAAAACCGTCTAATGGTATTTCAAACATAATGTAAACATGCGTCTTAGATCCTCAAGGGGTTAATATACTCAACCCAAAAGTGTTGATAAGGATTTCGGCAAAAACTTATATATGTCAACAATGTATGGTATATAATGACCACTTTATCCTTGACTATGTATATTGCTTCAGCCAGCTTGTTGTTGTTGTTGTTCCCCAAGTTTGCCTGGCCGAACAGCCCCAAGGCCCCGAGCAAGGCCAAGGCCATAACCGAGCGCCCCCACAGAACCCTCCCTGCCTACCACAATAAAGCCTGGGTGACCGAAGCCACTCCATGGCGGGGAGCGGAGGAGGGTGCGGAAACGCCCGGGAAACCAAAGCCCCACCCAGGGCCCTGTGCCCCTCAGCAATTATGAAGAGAAAGTTGAGTGGCAAAGGAAAAATGTGACGCTTTGGCTTCCAATCTTGGTAGATTGGGAGGTCAATCCACGGAAAAGACGCAGTCACTTGAGATCTAGGAAAGACATAAGTAAAAGGAACAGCCAGAGTAAGCTATGGGTATGGCAGAGATCGCTCAGTTCTCACTCTGATAGACCAGCCCATCACCATATGACTAGAACCCAATCCTCTCAGCATCAGCTAGGAAAGGCCCTAGAAAGCCGCCTTTGGCGGGGGGATAGCTCCCCTATTTCAACCCCTCTCGGGGTTGGGCACCCGCCCAATATATTTATCAGCCAGCTTGTGAGACATAATTATATCTTTGACTATGTATATTGCTTCAGCCAGCTTGTAAGACATAATTATATCTTTGACTATGTATATTGCTTCAGCCAGCTTGTAAGACATAATTATATCTTTGACTATGTATATTGCTTCAGCCAGCTTGTAAGACATAATTATATCTTTGACTATGTATATTGCTTCAGCCAGCTTGTAAGACATAATTATATCTTTGACTATGTATATTGCTTCAGCCAGCTTGTAAGACATAATTATATCTTTGACTATGTATATTGCTTCAGCCAGCTTGTAAGACATAATTATATCTTTGACTATGTATATTGCTTCAGCCAGCTTGTAAGACATAATTATATCTTTGACTATGTATATTGCTTCAGCCAGCTTGTAAGACAATTATATCTTTGACTATGTATATTGCTTCAGCCAGCTTGTAAGACATAATTATATCTTTGACTATGTATATTGCTTCAGCCAGCTTGTAAGACATAATTATATCTGACTATGTATATTGCTTCAGCCAGCTTGTAAGACATAATTATATCTTTGACTATGTATATTGCTTCAGCCAGCTTGTAAGACATAATTATATCTTTGACTATGTATATTGCTTCAGCCAGCTTGTAAGACATAATTATATCTTTGACTATGTATATTGCTTCAGCCAGCTTGTAAGACAATTATATCTTTGACTATGTATATTGCTTCAGCCAGCTTGTAAGACATAATTATATCTTTGACTATGTATATTGCTTCAGCCAGCTTGTAAGACATAATTATATCTTTGACTATGTATATTGCTTCAGCCAGCTTGTAAGACATAATTATATCTTTGACTATGTATATTGCTTCAGCCAGCTTGTAAGACATAATTATATCTTTGACTATGTATATTGCTTCAGCCAGCTTGTAAGACATAATTATATCTTTGACTATGTATATTGCTTCAGCCAGCTTGTAAGACATAATTATATCTTTGACTATGTATATTGCTTCAGCCAGCTTGTAAGACATAATTATATCTTTGACTATGTATATTGCTTCAGCCAGCTTGTAAGACATAATTATATCTTTGACTATGTATATTGCTTCAGCCAGCTTGTAAGACATAATTATATCTTTGACTATGTATATTGCTTCAGCCAGCTTGTAAGACATAATTATATCTTTGACTATGTATATTGCTTCAGCCAGCTTGTAAGACATAATTATATCTTTGACTATGTATATTGCTTCAGCCAGCTTGTAAGACATAATTATATCTTTGACTATGTATATTTCTTCAGCCAGCTTGTAAGACATAATTATAGATAGCCTATACTCTTAAGGGGAGATGGGTCGCTTTTCTGGCCCCCCTTCTTCCTCATGTGTAGCCCCATTAGTTTTGAGATTATAAGACGTTAGGCCCATTAGTTTGACGATTTTAACACCTTTAACCCCATTTCGTTGTCAATGTTAAGATCTTTCGTGCCATTTAGCTGTCAAATTTATCCTGGCGAGCGAAAGCGAGCCTGTAATTTAAGAAGAACCAGCCTTTGGCCGGGACATTGTTCTATCGAAAAATGTACAAACTTATCTTGAAGGGGGGTCCAAGGTGTTTTTTTTTTTGTTAAGCTTGATGGATGTCTAGCGAGGAAACTAAAAATAAATAAATATATATGTTAAGGGAATGGTGGCTATTTGTTTGGTCTGTTAAGGGGGGTGACCTGTTTTTATTCTGTCCTTTTCTATCTTTCTCTGGCTTGTATCCATTTGGCCCCATTCAGCCTACTGTTTTAAGACGTTGATCCCCATCCAGGTGTCAATTTTTTACTGGTGAGCGGTAACGAGCCAGCATATTTTTTATTTTTGTTTGACAGCAGGATAAATTTGTACATTTTTCGATAGAAAAAGGTCTCCGGCGAAGCCGGATTTCTTCATTAAATGGTGGCTCGCTATCGCTCGCCAGGAAGAAATCGACAACTAGATGGGGATAAAAGTCTTAAAATAGTTGGCTGAATGGGGCCGAATTGATACAAGCCAGAGAAAGAGAGAAAAGGACAGAAATAACAAAAAGCAGGTCACCCCCTTAAGCCCGATATCAAAATTAATTTGCAATTTTCTACTGTCTAAATTATATTACTATCGTGTTCAGAATGCCATCGACTTGCCAAGATAAATATTTGACTAAAGTTATCCTTCCATGACAGATAAATATATTATGCTATGTTCTATATCATCACACTTGCTTTTGTCACGATATACACGTTCCTGAAATAGGAACGCTCGCAAAAGCCACATACCCAATACTTTCTGTCCGATTTATTTGACTGACGGATAGAAAAAGTGCCATAGTAACAATCAAAGTCTGGTCAACGGCCGTTAATGGCGTTTAATATTACAACTGTTGTTTTACTCTTGGATGGCCTTATTGAGCATATGGAAACTTATGAATGGCGTTGATAAGCAGCTGGACCACATTTCAAGCTATTTATTACATGACTCGAACATAAAGTCCGCATTTTTTAGCGTATTTATAGAACTCATGACCATCTTTCCCTCTTTCCCTCTTCGACAATATCCCATATTCCCATATCGACAATATGAACTGTAGAAAGTACTTCACTATCGACCAATCTAATTACACGCGGGGAAACGGTTGCAAAATTATTGGTAAATCTTTTAACTCGCACGAATCTAAGAATTTCTTCTTCAATCGAGTTGTCAACTTGTGGAATGGGCTTCCCCGAGACGTTATAGACTGCAGCACCGTTGATTCATTAAACTGCGCCTAGACAAATATCTCCAAACCCGCGACTGACTGCGTTTGTAAATGAATAACTTTATTTTATCCTCCCCTCAGTTACTAACCCATATGTCCCCTACTAACTTCCTAGTCCTGCCACGGACATTAGTTCCAGGGCAGTAGTTCCCTTTCCAATGTTCCCTTACCCACTCTAAACCACTGTTTGGACACTTGATCCTCAGTGTTTTGGAGGACAAGCAGCCTAGAAGGGTCACTAGATATGTTGTTGCTTGATTTCCTTTGTACTTCCTTTGTACTTCCTTTGTACTTCCTTTGTACTTCCTTTGTACTTCTTATGACTTGCTTTGCTTCAAACTCTGTGTGTCCAGGCATTTTAACTCGAAAGTCCCTTGATTTTGGCCCTGTCACTCTTTCAACACTGGGGGAGGCACTCGTTACTGGCAGTTCTACCTTTTGTCTCCTTCACTCACATAGAAAAAAGGAAACTCAAAATCCCCTGTGTCACACTAATTAATGCGTTATAAAGTTGTTCTGTATAATATAATTTAGTCATGTAATGCAAATAAACAAATAACTAAAGGTAAAAGTAAATTATATTGACCATAACTGATTTATTATATAGACAAACCATGCCTGACCATTAAACAGTATAATATTATTAGGCAAACGTTAAAAGTGTTGAAATAACATTATGACAGGAAGGGTGTGATAATAAATAACATTATGACAGGAAGGGTGTGATAATAAATAACATTATGACAGGAAGGGTGTGATAATAAATAACATTATGACAGGAAGGGTGTGATAATAAATAACATTATGACAGGAAGGGTGTGATAATAAATAAGTGGAAGAAAAAAATGTAAAATAAAATGAAAATTAATGAGCCAGAGAGCGCGAGAGCGAGAGCGAGAGCGCGAGAGCGCGAGCGCGAGCGAGAGAGAGAGAGAGATAAAAGAAACTAAGTTAAATCAGGTGGGAATAGAGCCTATTTAGAATCAGGGGGAAGAAATAAGGGAAGCGTGAGGGTAAGACGAGATAATTACAGGGAGTTACAAGGAATGATTGGTGCCTCAATGATCTTGAGGTCAATTCCGGATCTTATAGTGCACTACACTTATTGCAGAATATGCAAAATGCCATTTACTATTCGTGAACAGTTTTACTGTAAAACTATTTTTAACTTCTGAGGGTAGTTTGTTCCAAGTAGAACACATGTACGTACATGTGAAATTGTTTTCACATACATTAGTATTGAACTTCTTTTATAATAACTTCCATCCATGTGTGTATGTTGTATATATATTAAGACTAAAGATTTTGCTATAATGAAGTGTGTCAAACCCATTAATTATTTTGAAGATTTCAGTTAAGCGACATCGTAAACTAAGTGGTTCCAATGAAAAGATACCAAATGCTCTCAAGTGGTTCTAAGGGAGAGAGAGAGAGAGAGAGAGAGAGAGTGAGAGTGAGAGAAGGGGGGGGGGGTACATAGATTTACATACATACACTGGCCACACAGAATTAACGTTCCCTGTGAGGTGGCCAGGACTTAATCCTATTACAGATAGCAACCCTAAGAGTAAGAGAAAGTAGAAGGAAGAGATAGCAAAGATGAAGGCGCTCTCCCTACCCTCCGCTCCCTCCGGCAATTTTTCGTATAAACAAAAATCAGTTGGAAGTGAATAACCTTGCAGGGCTTGGAAATCGCCTGAAGGAATGTATAGAATACTTAGAAATGGAATGGTGTTGTTATGTATACTTTCACTTGTTTTATTTTTTTTATTTTTCTGCTCTCTTCAACTAAAAACTGTTAATTTCTGTAAGAGAGAGAGAGAGAGAGAGAGAGAGAGAGAGAGAGAGAGAGAGAGAGCAGAAGTGAAAGGAGAGCAGGAAGGAAATTAACTCAATTTGTTAAGAAGAAGAAGAAGAGGGGAGGGGACGATGCAAGACACTGGGAAGGACGAGGGACCAAAGGGAAGGTAAATGAGGAGAGAGAGAAAGAGAAAGAGAAGAGAAAGAGAAGAGAGGCAAAAAGAACCGAGGCAAAAAGAACCGAGGGAGTTGCAAATAAACAATAATTATCACTGAATCCTACTACATTTTACACTCCTCTTAGTTTAAATAATCTGTAAAGCTGTAAATCAATAATATACAGTATTGCTATGTAGAAAGCTCGTTCTGGTGTCATTTGAAAGCTCTTTTCTTCTAGTTTTTTTGCTGCGAACATTTCATTTCATTCAGGCACTTGCTTAAGCAATCAGGAGTGCCTGAATGAACCCTATTATGGCGGATAATCCCCCGCACTGATTGGGTTAAGCACAAATTGTTCTAAAAAGTAATTCTAAATCTCATCAATTACAGAAATATTGAATGTTGAGAAGGGAATTTTCCTATGTATTTCACCATAAGGCATACTCGGTTATCAAAGGGCCTATCCCCAGACCCACACTCGCCTAAATGTGTGTATTTTACCATGCTATAATCATGATATTGTAATTCTGTAAGGTACACAATCATTAGAGACATTTTTCCTTGCACATTAAAATTGCCAATCAACGTGTCATGTAAAGTGTGCCTGTACCGTACTTCCGTGAGTGTGATGAAGTTAGACCCAGTTGAACCTCTGAACTTTTACATCCAAGTTATGAAGCAGCTGGGCTATAATAAAGCATTGCACTGTCTCGTTTGTGTTCGATACTGCTTCAAATGGGTGCACCGCCATTTGTTCTCTTGACTATCTCCGCCTTTAATATGTAAACAGAATATTTGGGTCAAAGGCTTAATAATTGCAACACTATATTGTACACAAAATACGTTATATAACCTGAAATATGCTGATAAGTATTGGGCAACGATAATGTCAAAACTAATCTCAATGTTCGAAAATATGCATCCATTTTAGACTGGATTTTTTTTGGAAGATATTCATGGATGTAGTGACCCGGATATTCACACACACACACACACACACACACACACACACACACACACACACATATATATATATATATATATATATATATATATATATATATATATATATATAATATAATACTATAAATTATATATATATATATATATACACAAGCATGTTAAATAGTATATAAATATACTGACAAATTACACACACACAAACACACACACACACACAGACACACAGGCGTGGCACACATGTCACAATCACACACTCAACCAGATTGGCAAAAATAAATTAAAGTTTAATCTGCTTGTGACAGATGACTGCTGGGGAGGGAAGTGTTATGATTGTGCGTGTGTGTGTGTGTGTACAAAGGAGTACAAAGGAAATCGAGCAACAACAGGTCTAGTGACCCTTCTAGGCTGCTTGTCCTCCAAAACACTGAGGATCAAGTGTCCAAACAGTGGTTTAGAGTGGGTAAGGGAACATTGGAAAGGGAACTACTGCCCTGGAACTAATGTCCGTGGCAGGACTAGGAAGTTAGTAGGGGACATATGGGTTAGTAACTGAGGGGAGGATAAAATAAAGTTATTCATTTACAAACGCAGTCAGTCGCGGGTTTGATGCGAGATATTTGTCTAGGCGAATTTTAAATGAATCAACGGTGCTGCAGTCTATAACGTCTCGGGGAAGCCCATTCCACAAGTTGACAACTCGATTGAAGAAGAAATTCTTAGATTCGTGTGAGTTAAAAGATTTACCAATAATTTTGCAACCGTTTCCCCGTGTGTAATTAGATTGGTCGATAGTGAAGTACTTACTACAGTTCATATTGTCGATGCCTTTGATGATTTTGAACACTTGAATTAAGTCACCTCTTAATCTGCGCTGGGTTAAAGGAAATAGATTTAATTCTCTAAGACGCTCTTCGTATGGTTTGTTCTTTAGGCTAGGTATCATTTTGGTAACTCTATGTTGAACTCGTTCTAGCTTGTTTATATCTTTTTGGTAATAAGGGCACCAGGATTGAACGCAGTATTCCAGAAGAGGGCGGACTAAGGAATTGTAAAGAGTTAGGATAACGTCTTTGGATTTATGCTCAAATGACTTGCCTATAAAGCCAATTATTTTGTTTGCCTTCTTAACAACTTCTGAACATTGTTGACTCGGTTTTAGGTTACTCGATATTGTTACTCCCAAATCGGTTTCTCTGTTTACATTCTTACGCCGAGTGCCATTCATCGAATAGTTTGCTTTCTCATTTAGGTATCCGATATGTAGTACTTTACATTTATCCGCATTGAAACTCATTTGCCAAATTTGGGCCCAATGTGACAATTTATCTAGATTGTGTTGCATATCGTCAACTTGTTCTTTTGAGAGTACGCTATTTGCAATTTTTGTATCGTCAGCAAATTTTGAGATTGTACAGGTGAGACCCTCATCTATGTCATTGATGTAAATTAGAAAGAGAATTGGTCCTAGTACCGATCCCTGGGGTACCCCGCTACTTACATTGGTCCATTTAGATGCCTTACCGTTTATGACTAGTCTTTGCTTTCTGTCGCTGAGCCAATTTTCTATCCATTTCAACACACCGTCTTGTATTCCATGCGCTTTTAGTTTTAGCAGTAAACGTTTGTGGGGAACTTTGTCAAAGGCCTTTTTGAAAATCAAGGTATATAATATCTACAGCTTTACTCTCATCGTAGAGGTTGAGGATATCGTGGAAGAAGTCTAAGAGGTTTGTTAAACAGGAACTTTTTTTACGAAAGCCGTGTTGAGTATCTTTGAGTGTTATTTTCCTCTAAGTGATTTACGAGTCTGTCTCTTATGACCGTTTCTAGCATTTTACAAACAACTGAGGTTAAGCTAATTGGACGATAGTTACTGGGTAGGGATTTGATGCCTTTTTTGAATATCGGTGTTACGTTGGCTATCTTCCACTGATCAGGCATAGTTCCAGACTGCAAGGATTTATTGAATAGTAATGTCAGTGGTTTGGAGAGCTCATCCTTAGCTTCCTTTAGAACTCTAGGTGAGATTGTATCAGGTCCAGGCGTTTTATTTACCTTGAGTTTATCTAAACAATTCAATACTTCTCTCTCTGTAACGGTGATATTGCTTAGAACATCTGAATTATCAATCTGAATTGGCGATGGTGTAGGGATATCACTGAGGTCTTCTGTTGTAAAAACTGATGCAAAGAAGGTATTGAGGGCATTACTCATTTGTACTTCGTCTTTGGTGTATTCTCCATTTTCATCGACTAACGGTTCAACAGTTGAAGTAACTACTTTTTTCTTTCTGATATAACTATAGAATTCTTTTGGGTTTGTTTTACTTTGATTCGCAATATGTAACTCTAAGGTCTTTTTACTTTGCTTAATTAACTTTTTGGCTTTGCGTCGTAGCTCTACAAATTTCACCCGTTCTTCGTCATTTTGTGAGGATTTTAATCTCATTAGCAAATTTTTTAGCAAGCAGGCAGTTTGAAATATCTTTATTCCACCATTTGGGCTTATTATTATGGCCTGGATGCCGTATTTTCGATGGTATGCAGTCTTGCACTGCTTTTAGGTAAGTGGTTTCGAATAACTTCCAAGATGTATTTATGTCGTTTTTGTTAATTAAAAAGCTCCAGTCAGTTTCTTGAAACATAGCTCAAGTTTATGAAAGTTTGCTTTCTTGAAATTAGGGACTTTTTCGATGCTACTATTTGGTTCGTTACTAGTAAAGTTTAAAGTGAAAGTTATCGTACGATGGTCGCTGTTACTGAATTTATCACCAACATTCAAATTCTCTATTAATTCTTCTTTTGTTGCAATTACAATGTCAAGAACGTTATTACCACGGGTCGGTGTTCGAACAAATTAATAAAGCGAACTCTCTTGCAAGTTCGTATACAAGTCATGTCCGGAGTGTGAAGTAAGAGTATCGCCCCACTTGGTCACAGGTAAATTAAAGTCGCCAAAAATTACGGTATCTTGTGAGTTACTTACATCTGCAATTTGTTCGTAAATTTCTTGGTCAGTTTGCACTGATTGAGCTGGAGGTCTGTATATCATCAAATTTAGATCATCATCATCAGGTTAAGTTAGATTATGACTTTTGGTTGGCACTTGTTTAGTTATTGCTGGTTGATTTGGCACTCTAGTCTATTTGTTATTAGCTGACCATAATTGTTATGTCACATCTGAATGACTTACATCTTACAAATATGCTGTAGCTAATTTTGTTAATTATTACAATTTGTAATGATTTGCTGCAGTGGCTCACCAGTAGTGTTTTCACTTTGTCCACTAGGTGTCGATAATTTAGCTGATAAGGGATTAACTGTTCCACCACGGGAACCTAATAGACTATTGTTTATAACTACTGGTCGTAATAGACTATTGTTTATAACTACTGGTCGTAATAGACTATTGTTTATAACTACTGGTCGTAATAGACTATTGTTTATAACTACTGGTCGTAATAGACTATTGTTTATAACTACTGGTCGTAATAGACTATTGTTTATAACTACTGGTCGTAATAGACTATTGTTTATAACTACTGGTCGTAATAGACTATTGTTTATAACTACTGGTCGTAATAGACTATTGTTTATAACTACTGGTCGTAATTGACTATTGTTTATAACTACTGGTCGTAATAGACTATTGTTTATAACTACTGGTCGTAATAGTATACTGATTGTAATGGTCTACTAGATGTTAAGGTCTACAGGTTGGTGTACTGTGATGTTGGTGTACTGGTTGAGATCGACTATTGGAATGGTTGAAATGATCTGCTCTTTGTATTGATCTACTGGCTGTAATAGTCTACTGGTTGAGAACTACCGGTGTAAGTGATCCCCTGGTTGAGATCTGCTGATGGGAATTATCTACTGTTTGAGATCTGCTGGTTAAAATGGTACACTGGTTAAGATCTACTGTTTTTTATAATTAATTGGTTGAAATCTTCTGCTTGAAGTGATCCATTGGTTAAGATCTGTTAGTTGAAACGATCTACTGTTTGTAAGGATCCACTGGCTGAGGTCTACTGGTTGAGATATACTGTTTGCAATGTTGTACTGGTTACATAGCCCCGGAGGGTGGCGTAATATTGTAATAATTGTGTTGTGTGTCTGTCAGTCTGTGTACTTACATCACATCAGTGATGTTGGTGGTGGTCGTGTAGTGAGGATGTGTGTGTGTGCCCTGTAAGGGCATGCACACCACAGTAGTGAACATAACGGTGATTGTGGTGGTAGTTGTGATGGTGGTAATGATGATAGTGAGTGTGTGTAGTGAGCATATGTGTTTGTATCCTCACACTCTTCCTCCTATTCCCAGCCATCATCCCCTTTCTCTTCATACCCCCTCATCTTAACCACCCCCCTATTCTGTAGGCAGAAGTATACATGTATGAGAGGAGGAACATCGTAACCGTGGTTGCTGAGGCTAAGGTCAAGGCTCTACCTGGTACCTGACCTTTCTTCAGAAATCTTTGACCTACAATGTATTCATGAAATGTTATTCGTATTTCACACTTATAGCATCACTTGCGTATACAACATAATATTTTTGTTTTTCGTATTCAATATCCGAAATTGCTCACTGGACGTTTTGAAAGCGACCATAAAACTAAACTCTCCAAATTAGCACAACTTTAGTATACCTTACATTTCCTAACATAATTTAACCTAACCTGTGCTAACCAGCATACCTTAAATTGTATCCTTCCCTAATGTAACCTAACGCAATCCAGCAAAAATTAACTTAGCTGAGATGTTCACCTTACAGGTTAAGTTAAAGATTGAGTTAGGTTAGGTTAAATGATAAAGGGTTAAATTAGGTTAGATATCATGCTGATCAAGTTAAGATTTGGTTAAGTTAGGTTTGGTTTGGCTAGGTACATTCTGATTTTCGATTTCATACATTTCGCAAAATCGACCATAATGCGCTGTGGCTGTTTTCATTTTTTGGCGACTAGCTTGTAGCTGACCTGGCCTCTAAAAAAAGAGGTCCAGGGCTCCTACCTATCCTGTTTATAGGTGTGGGGGGCTGTGGCAAGGGAGGCGGGAATGTCGTCAGACAATGGGTGATAGAATAGGTAATGTCAGGGGGAGGGAAGATGGTGGGAAGAAAGTAAGAAGAAGAAGTAGAAGAAAGAGGATGGAGGAGTTTGGTAGAAGGGTGCAGGTGTGATGGAATTGACGATGGAATTTGAAATGTGTGGGAGGGGACTGATTGAAAGAGTGATGGCCAGAAGAAACACATAGGGTACACTCGGGTACCATAGTCTCTAGCCCACTCATAAATATTCCTGAACTTTACCTATTTATAATCATGGAAATATATCTCTGGAAACTAGTTTATCAATATTATTTTCCATATATCAACTACAAACTATATATACTATTTATTGATAAGCAACTTCAATCCAAAATATATCCAAGTACAGTAGATATATTTGCATAAACAATAACGTAGGGGGTCCACAAATGTGTATGAGTGGGCTAGAGACTATGGTATCCGACTGTACATAGAGTGGAAATACCGGTAGTGAAGTAAACTATTGTCTCATGATTCATCAAATACAGTATGTGATAGTCGGGGAGATGCATATTGCATACAACATAGAATTAATACTAAATGTTCTCTTAATAGCACAGCAATGACTATTATGAAGCTATTAAATTAAATCATAGAAATGCACAAAACATTAATATTTGTTTGATATTAAGTTGTACATACCTCCAAAGATAAAATTAATACACTAGCTTATTATTGAAAATATATGTATATTTTCTTTTCAATAATCAAGTAATACTATTTCAAGTGTTCAGCAAAGTAATCAAATATTAAGTCTATGAAATCTTACTATGAATGGAACAAATTAAATAGTTGTCAATTCACAAAACTTAATGATAACTGATTACAATTGATCACTACTTGTTATGACTGAGATAGAATTGTACATATATCACAAATAAATCATATTTGTACACAATCTTACATAACATATGATAATAAACTATATTCAACACAGATGAAACTTGAGAATATACATAAAAATAATCGAGTAGCAAAGACTTAAGGGTTAACTTGAGTAAAGTAATCAAATAATATGTCTGAACACTTACTAAGAATGGATAATATACCTTTGACAATGGCAATTAACTTTATCTACAATAAAATATGAATTCACAAAACTTGATAACAGCTGATTACAATAAGTCACTACTTTTTATGACTGACTTCTATAGAACTGTACACGTATCACAATTAAATATTGATTTTACACAATTTTATGTTGTGTTTGTGATACTAAACGATACTCAACACAGCTGTATCTTGCAAATGGCTTTTCTCTAATGAAGGCTTCAATGGAGAGAATAATCACAAACACAAAGGCAACTATATATATATATATATATATATATATATATATATATATATATATATATATATATATATATATATATATATATGTACAAGGAGAGAGGAGAAGGAGGAGAGGGCACGTGGAGGCTGAATCAGGTCCAAGTCAAGTGACAACTGTGAGTATTCAGGAGGGTCTTCTATAATCACTTAGTAGACGGGTTGAGTAAAACATTTAGAGAATAGAAAAAAATACAATTTCCCTCCACCTTTAACTCTTCTGCTTTGCTCTTTCTTTCCTCCATTACTTCTCTCTAATTCCTAGAGACCTCTCACCTTCCCAATCTGTCTATCCCCATCTACTATAACTATAAAAAATAAGATATAACTATAAACAATAGCAAAGGAGATAGTCCTCCACTTTTTACTCTTCACTTTCCTTTATCTTTCCCCATATCCTTTTCTCCAATTCTAAAGACTCCCCTTCCCAACATGTCTATCCCAATTTTTGAAGTTTCCACCGCGCAGATAAACGAAGGGCATTCATATATTTTTGAAGCAAACAATACAAAAAAAATTATGATATAATTCTGGGTTACATTACAATATATATATATATATATATATACTGTATATTGTTATGTTTAGCTTTTGAAAGACGTTTCACAGTAAAGGGATTTACAACTATCTCCAGTAACTCATTCGGGATCATACTGTATTACCTAGTTCTCTTGTGTTCTGATTAACTCTGTGTTGCTCTGATGTGATACGTGTGGAGACTCTACTTGTTCATGCTGGGTTTAAGGGTTATGTTGTCGTGGTAGTGGTTGGAGTGACGGTCTGGTGTCCCCTGTCTCTGCATATTTCTTTCTTTCTGTTGAATTTAATACTCGCACTTTTTTCTTCGTCGTATGGGATAAAAGTTTGGAGCCATAACATAATATATATATATATATATATATATATATATATATATATATATATATATATATATATATATTGAATTTCGATGCTTAGAATAACAACTATATAATAATTCAGGTTTTCGTCACCACGCATTTTCGGCTTGGCCATTTTCAGTTTTCCCGGGGAGGTAATTAACTCCTTGATAGGAATTTCCATTTTCTATTACGAATCAATTTAGGCATGTTGATTAAAAATACATTACGGTTTAATAATTGTTTGTTCAGTTACAAGGTAATCTGGATCATAATAGATATTTTATGTGTAATGTATGTACAGGTATTATTTCATGAACATGAGGTGTATAATATAGACTTGAGAGGTGAAATGAGATGTATATCTATAGACGTGAGAGGTGAACATTTAATGAGATATACATCTCATTTTACCTCCCATGTCTATATTATACACCTCATCATACCCTTCATGTCTCTATTTTAACAATCCTACACCTGCACTCGTGGTTCGATTATAAATATCAATCCTCTGTTTAATCACTTCACCACTCACGCTACTGGATATAAACGTCACCCCACTTTTCATGTTAATAAAAATATGCCACCCTAACCTACACTCAACGCTTCACCTTCTATTTAGTCACTTCTCCTCTCATATTACTCTTAATATGCCTGAATTTAGTTCCTATTTATCTATCACACACACCTCATTTATTGTAACTCACGTATAAAGGAGTACAAAGGAAATCAAGCAACAGCAGTTCTTGCAACCCCTCAAGGTTACTTGCTATCTAAGTTACTGCTGTTTTAAGCGCCCAACAGTTTTTCAGAGAGGATATGATAAAGTGTGAATTCAATTAGGTTAATAAAATAACAATACAGTACTAAGGAAATAATTTCGTATTCAATTATAAATGCAGTCATCCGTGGGTTTCTGGCAAGGTGCTTGGCAAGACGAACTTTAAAATAATCAACGATGTTGCAGTCTATAACATCTCGTGAACGATAAAATGAATAAACAAACTTGAAACAGGGTGTATAAATATAACTTTGAAATGAGTGCAAGTGTAGGGTCGTTTATTAGTAGTAACATTATAGGTGAGGTGAGATGTATAATATAGATATGAGAGGTGAAATGAGATATATAATAGACACATGAACGGTAAGTTGCCTAAACGGTATATATAACCAAGCCATGAGTACAGGTGTATGGGTGGTTTAATATTCATGGAGCTGGTTCCGCTGTTAGCATTATGCTTAAACCAGGTGTGCAGTCCCTCACCTAAGACATCTCTCTCTCTCTCGCTCTCGCTCTCGCTCTTCAGCACTAATATCTGTGGAAACCTTTTCACATATAAGATCTGTTCTACCTGGAACAAACTTCCCTCCGAAGTTGTAAATAGTTCTTCAGTAAAGCAATTCAAGAAGAGAGTAGATATTGTTTTGCACAGTCTCTCTCCATCCACTTAGAGTATCTCCTCGGAATGGACCGCAAGGCCTCTGAGATACTAACTATTCCTTGTAACTCTCTCTCTCTCTCTCTCTCTCTCTCTCATTGGTAGTTACACAAGAGCACACACATACAGACATACGCATACCTAAAGACATACACACAAATACACACACACACGCCTACCTAGAGACATACACACACACACATTTATACATATACGCATATACACATTTTTACACAATAACACATACACACACACATACTCGCGCAAATACACACACATTGTTCACCTTCAAGCAAGCATAAGAACACTTTTAAAGCTCATACCATCATACTACCAGACTGACAATCACACGTACACTACATTCACAGTCATTAATTACGATACATACATATGTACAGCTGCTTCGGGCTTAAATGAATCTACTTATAAATATTCGACTTGATACTTGCATTTCAGAGGCTTGTATATTCAGTTTGAGGCTCCATGATATACTAGAATTAATGACTGTACACATAACACGATTTGTACAACAATTATATTCCTTCTTTCACACATATCATCATAAAATATCGTCCTGTACCGTAACTCAAAAAAGTTGGTATACCTATTCTTGATAATTATGCTAAGCTAGTCATCGGAGATATTCAATATAATTATGTCAATGATCGTTCGTAAAATAATAATTATGAATATTTCTCATCAGCTTGAGTGTTTTGAAATGCCATCACATTTCAGTCCATAAAGGTATAATTGCGCGAACATATCTAGAAGGGGCCCACTAACTAATATTTAGTGACGATACACTCGGATGCCCTCTCATAAATTAATATTCTTGGACCTCACCTATTTCTAATTTTGGAAGTATATCTTTGGAAACGAGTTTAGTATTATAATTGTCTATACATCGACTACACAAACATACATACTGTTTAATGAAAAGCAAGTTTTATCCAAAAATCAATCCAAATAGATATAATTCCTTAAACATAGCATAGAGG
>JBAKBP010011280.1:0-73199 GCA_037953745.1 Lithodes maja | reverse complement strand
GTCTGGTCAACAATCAAACAAAGAAGTAAGAAACAACAACACCAAAGAATAGTGTTGGCCAAAGCCGAAGTAATCCACCCTTGACTAAGAACTTAAGAAGTCCTCCACCCTCTACTTCGGATCGGCACTATTACGTTACGTTAATCAATAGTCCTTAAGCATCGAGCAAGGAATCTTCTGGTAAAGTTAGATGCTTCTCGGATGCCCGTAAGAAGTACGTATCGGATTTTGAACAGCTATTCAAAATAAGCAAAACACTGGCAACTGCATATCATTAAAGGTTTAAATTGACATAAGAAGAATTATAAGAATATGCAATAGTAAATGGCAAACATTAAAAAGAAGTACTCCGCCAATGCACCGGCAATAGCCTACTCGGATTGTGCTCGTGGGCCACTAATCACTAAAGTAGCTAAGCGTGCAACACATGAAATCAATAGTGCATAAACAATATCATACATAAGGAAAGCTTCAATACTATTCTGTATCTGCTGATCGAGCAAAGTCTAGCTGGGATGTAGTAGGCTAGGAAACAATGGCTGAGCAAGCGGCTCGTAGCCTAGCGAGGTCCTTAAGGCTGTGCGGCCAAATTACGTTAATTGACGGGATGCTCTCTTGAGAGATCCAGATCACTAGTATCTGGTTCTCTCCTGGCGATCCTCTCAAAGTCAAAGCATCCGAGTTAGCACAGTGATGGGTGGCAGAGGCAAAAGCCCTCACTCGCAACACAGTGCTAAACTCACAAGGTACACAGTCAGAAAGACCACCTAGGCTTCCCACGTCTCCGTTGCGATTGCACAGGTTCAACAAAACCTAATACACATCGGGAATCACAACACCAGTAGCCTTATCCCAGTCTAGCATTACCTAGACCAGCAGAAAACAGGAACAATAATAATCACACACAGGGAAATGCATATACGAGTGCAACAAACATTAATCAATTCTAGTCTAAGTTGACCATTCCAAAATAGGCTATCTAATAGGCATATATCTCGTGAGAACTCAAGCGATAATACGTTGGCTGACTAACTCTGCACCAATGGGACCATTGAAGTTAAAAAGGATAGGGAAAAGAGGAGATAAGGATGTAAAGGTAGTAGAGAAAGTTCACATCAGTCAGAAGAATATATATAGTTAGCAAGGGATATGAGAAGTCGCTCTGCCTAATGAGTTCTGAAGAAAATGTGGCGAGACTTCTCTTTTTATACTCGGCCCTCTAGTGAGCCCAACGCAAACTACTAAGGACCGCCCACTGACAATCATTACATAATTTATCTCTCAATCTGGGATAGACAAAGGCTTTCCCACGCACTGAGGGGAGGGGGGAGGGGGGGGGAGTGCTAGTGAGTTAGGCCCACCTGCCGCATGGCGCACTCACTGACCCCCGTTACGTAATCTCTCTCTCTCCTCTCATCATTACAAATACGTTTTATACACAATACTTATAACTAATGATATAAAATAGAACTCGTTGACTCAGATGAAAACAAATTACATATTCATAATGCTTATAGTACAACGGCTCACATGAACTAAGTTAGGAAACTCTACATAGACTACAGCCAAAGTTCCTGCCCTGACGATCCTAGCGAGAGTGGGGCATGACTGGGCGTTCTGTACAGCATGCTCAGACTGGACATGCGTCACAGATGTAATTAGAGAGAGTAATCCCAGTCCTGTTGGGCGAGCACACAATTTACGTAAGTGGGCAGCATCGCACTGTTTTCTCAGAAATTACTCATTATATGATATCCAGCAGACCTACAGTATTTATAGTCCTCTAATCACACATTTCTGACATGGTACCTGTCGGTGAATTTCACTAAACCACATCTGCAATGTATAGCTTTAAGGCAGAAAGTCTAAGTTTAAAACATTGGTGCTATTTGAGAAAAGGGGGGGGGGGAGGGTATAGGTGATAATTGAAGGGGGGAAGGAGGGGATTTTTTTTTTTTGCTGACACATGTGGAGGAGTGATAGAAGATATGGAGGGGAATTATCTCACTAAATCACATATTCCTTTTGTTTTGAGTGCTACTGGGGTCTTTTAAAATGTTTTTTTTAGGCCTTGGCTCATATGAGGACGCTCACGCTCATAGGGTTCAGACTCATATGATGACGCTCGACGTTCTTAGGCTAAGATTGTGGTAAGATGTGATAGGATAATGACTATCCATAGTTCCTTAGACTACAAGTCTAGTCATAGGGATTAATTTTTATTTTTAACCCGGGAACTGCGGGAAGACTCTTAAGAGTTCCCCCGGCGGACTGCGGGAAGACTCTTAAGAGTCAGAGAAAAAAAAAAATCAACTTTAAACATCGAAAAAAAAAATATATATATATATATATATATATATATATTTGTTTTGCCCCTGGGCCATGCAAAATATCACTCCTCTACCTCCCCTCCTTGCCCACTTTCCTCCCCTCCTTCAGTTATCACCTATTTTCCCTGTTATTCCCTTATTCTGAGGTATATTTTTGTGCTAACATTAGCGAGTTGCAAGCAGGGCATTGTCATCACTGTTAGCAAGCGAGTGCAAGAGAGAGAGAGAGAGTATCGATCGACTGTGTCTCAGTGGCCTTGGGGGAAATTGGCGGGAAAGCAGGTTGCCTCACCCATACATTATGCAACTCGCGGCCTGTATCTCCGATTTTGACCATCCAAACGCTGTTTTCACTCGTTGTATTGTTGTAACAGGTTAATACCTTTATAATCAACCCCTAATAGGCGCGTATGGATAAGTATTAATGCTATTTATGGTAAAATTAATATTTTAGTAATGGAAACAGCTTAAATATGTCAGCACAGGCAGAGGTGTCTAATTACCCCCATGCGCACTTCTTAGGTTAAGTAGTCAATATTTTTGTAATACAGTGTAGTTATTATTTTTATATACATATCCCACATGTGCAGTATATGTTTATGTGTTATGACCATTACCTCTGTCAAGGTTTAGGTATAACATACTACAGGTGTATTTTTAAGAGTGCCACCTGTGCAGTCTTTTTATTAAACAATGATCTGTTTATATAGCGTGTTTCACTCGACCTTTGAGTAATTTTGAGATAGGGGAGATAAAGAAAGGAGGAGATGGAAGCACTAGTATAAAAACAACTCCTGTCACTATGCCGCCGTGACATGATGACACAAGAGCCTCCTCACCCCGGCAGGCTCGGGTCGCCACCATCACCTTGTCATGTACCCCGACACCAGGAAAAGACTTAACAAGAAGGCTAACCTCCAACACCACCAGTAAAACCAAGGAAGGCCAACCACAACACATAGGGGAGAAAACCTTCCATAAATCCAAAACCACCACGCGCCCATCTTGCCCGGAGACTCACCACCGCCGTGGCGCGGATTCTGAGAAGAGTTACCGCCGTCAACACACAACCTCCTCTGCGCACAACCGCCCTTATAGACCCGAGATGCGCAGCTGGAAGGAACGACGGAATTGGTAAGACATCCCCAGCCAAATCCAGAAGTGGCACAGTAGGAAAGATATATTTAAGGCACTGGCTGAAAGATATCTGGAAGACTTGGGATTATCTATACCAAGAAATTGCCTTGAGGGAGTAAGCTACTGGTGGAACTACTCGACGCATTTCTCGAAGGTACCTTGAATTTACTTTGTATCTTTATTAGACCACACTAGTGGCCACCTAACATTTTTACTTTTGCCTTGGTATGGGACTTTACTACAATTATAGTATGCCACACAGAGTAGGTGCTATAGTTCTAGTAAACCCAAAAACATAGGAAGGCTGGTTGGAAGAGCGTAAGACACTGGTGAAACGGCTTCCTTCTTAGTCAGGACTTGTAGTGGAGGTTGTAAGACACTGGTGTAACAACTCCCTACTTAGTCCTTGTGATACTGGTGAAACGTCTCCTTAATTTAATCCCATGATACGAGAGCGTATGACACTGGGGAAACGGCTCATTTTCATGTAAGACCCTCACCTCTACAGTCTTCAGAGATCTTCAAGGAAATCTTCACAAATCTGCTGAAGTCTAGCTCTGGATTGTAAGAGAGAGCGTAAGACACTGGTGAAACGACTCCTTACTTTAATCCCATGATACGAGAGTGTAAGACACTGGTGAAATGGCTCATTTTCATGCAAGACCCTCACCTCTACAGTCTTCTCATAACTTCTGTCACCGTCACACGACAGGACCACCCCATGGACCAGGACGTCGTAGGGAATACCATTTGAAACCTATCCCTATCTTATGTAACATTGCACCTCTAACTATATGATTTTGTGTGAATAAGAATAACCTATGTTTGTACTCTGTGTTATATTATCCTCTATTACCTTTGTGTTTGTGTTCTGATGTGTTCTCATCTTCTCCAGTCAAGTAAGAACCTACCTATAAGTCAATACAAACCCAGTAAAAACCTGGTATGTTTGTTAATTTCATTAATCGAATTTAGGAGTAAAGTTGGTTGGTGGAGAGAACATAATAATAACAAATCTGTTAGTGGTTATGTTGATATTCTTGATGAATGTCCCACTCCAGATTTGAGATATCAGGCATTTCGTCAATGATGGAGGGGCCACTAATAAATTATAGGTTTGAGTCCCGAAGGGAAGAATGATAACCTAATATTTAGTAGTGGCCCCGGAATAATTGACGACTCCGGCCTTCCCATCCATCCCCTTCCCATTCATCTGATGTCTTCGAGAGTCTTGGTATATCGGTATAGGCAGAATGGCGTCAAGGCTAGCTGGAAGCGACGCTACGAACATCAGACTGTCGGAAGCGCAGTACTGGTGAGATCTGGTTTATGATTTAATTTTATTATTTCTACTATTTTTTTTCAGTAGTGGCATCCGCATCATACATGGATGAGTCTGTGAGTAGTTTGAGCGTTCGCTCACGATGATATGGTATTCTCATATTTTTCTGCTCCTAGGCGGGTTATTTGAATGGCGAGTCACGAGTTCAAAGAGAGCCATAGCTTTGTTAATGCATTTCGTCAATGATTCAGGGGCCACTACTAAATAATAGGTTTTCATTCTTCCCTTCGGGACTCAAACCCATATTATCACCATATCAAATCTTACATACACCCTACACGTCATTTGAGAACTCTTGTCGCAGATCTGAGTTTATGCGTTCCTGTCACTCAGGTTTATATCAAAATAATGAGTCTAGTCGTAGAGTTATGCTTTTCAGTCTATTGATATAGACTGCATGTTCAATTTGAGAAGTTTAGTCATAAATATTTGATTTGAGAAGCTATTCGTAAAGGCCTTACTTATTTATCAAGATCTGATTTATCATTCATGTGAGTGTGTCCTATTGAGTTAATTTGTTGTGTTACTTTTGAGAGCTATTGCTCTTTGTAATTTAAATCATATTCAGTAATTATCTTTATATTTACACATTTCGTGCATTCTCTGTGTTATACCAGATTTTTACTGGGGTTGTATTGGACTTTATAGGTAGGTTCTTAACCTAACAAGTGCGCATGGGGGTAATTGGAAACGTCCCCCTGTGCTGACGTATTTGAGGTGTTTCCGTCACTAAAATATTCATTGTACCATTAATAGCATTAATAATTATCCATATGCGCCTATTATGGGTTGATTATAAAGGTATTAACCTGAAACAACAATAAAATGAGTGAAAACAGCGTTTGGATGGTCAAAATCGGAGATATAGCCCGCGAGTTGTATAATGTATGGGTGAGGCAAACTGCTTTCCCGCCAATTTCCCCCAAGGCCACTGAGACACAGTCGATCGATACTCTCTCTCTCTCTCTTGCACTCGCTTGCCATCAGTGATGACAACACCCTGCTTGCAACTCGCTAATGTTAGCACGAAAATATACCTCAGAATAAGGGAATAATAGGGAAAATAGGTGATAACTGAAGGAGAGGAGGAAAGTGGGGAAGGAGGGGAGGTAGAGGACTGAGATTTTGCATGGCCCAGGGGCCAAAAAAAAATAAATAAATAAAAAAATATTTTTTTTTTTTTTTTTTCGATGTCAAAAGTTGATTTTTTGTTTTACTTACTCTCAAGAGTCTTCCCGCAGTCCGCCGGGGGAACTCTTAAGAGTCTCCCCGCAGTTCCCGGGTTAATTGACTGGAGAAGATGAGAACACACAAGAATACAAACACAAAGGTAATAGATGATAATATAACACAGAGTACAAACATAGATTATTCTTATTCACACAAAGTCATATTATGAGAGGTGCAATACTACATAAGACAAGGATAGGTTTCAATTAGCAGCATGATCGAGGATCCTCTGTGTCTCAAGGGGAAGACACAGGCAGGTTCTGAAGATCTGTGAAGACGTTGCTGCCTGGTATTCCCTACGTCGTCCTGGTCCGTGGTGGTGGTCCTGTCGTGTGATGGTGACAGAAGTTAGGGGAAGACTTCTTGAAGATCTCTGAAAACTGTAGAGGTGAGGGTCTTATATTAAAACGAGCCATTCCACCAGTGTCTTACGCTCTCATATCATGGGATTAAAGTAAGGATCCGTTTCACCAGTCTTACGCTCTCTCTTACAATCCAGAAATAGACTTCTATGTGAGTCTCTGCAGGAACTTATGTGAGGGAATCTTGGGATTATTATGAAGACGAGCTGTTCCACCATCGTCTTACGCTCTTGTATCGTAAGGACTAAGTAGTGAGTTGTTTCACCAGTGTCTTACACCCTCCACTACAAGTCCTGACTGAGAAGGAACCCGTTACACCAGTGTCTTACGCTCTTCCAACTAGCCTTACTATGATTATAGGTTTACCACACGTAGTGCGACCTATAGTTCTAGTAAAGTCCCGTACAAAGGCAAAAGTAAAAATGTTAGTCGGCCACCAGTGTGGTTTAACAAAGATACAAAGCAATATCCAAGGTACCTTACTATGTTTTTGGGTTTACTAGAACTATAGGTCGCACTACGTGTGGCAAACCTATAATTGTAGTAAAGTTCAGTACCAAGGCAAAAGTAAAAAAGTTAGTCGGCCACCAGTGTGGTCTAACAAAGATACAGAGCAAATATCCAAGGTACCTTCGAGAAACTGCGTCGAGTAGTTCCACCAGTGTCTTACTCCCTCAAGGCAATTTCTCGGTATATATAATCCCAAGTCTTCCAGATATCTTCAGCCAGTGCCTTTAGATATCTTTCCAACTGTACCACTTCTGGATTTGGCTGGGGATGTCTTCCCAATTCCGTAGTTCCTTCCGGCTGCGCATCTCGGGTCTAAAAGGGCGGTTGTGGGCAGAGGAGGGTGTATGCCGACGGCGGTAGCCCCTCTCAGAATCCGCGCCACGGCGGTGGTGAGTCTTCGGGCAAGATGGACACGTGGTGGTTTTGGGTTTATGGGAGGTTTTCTCCCCTTGGTGCTGTGGTTGGTGTTCTTTGAGTTCAATGGTGGTGGTGGAGGTTGGTCTTCTTATTAAGTCTTTTCCTGGTGTCGGGGGACGTGGCGAGGTGATGGTGGCGACCTAAGCCTGCCGGGCTGAGGAGGCTCTTGTGTCCTCATGTCTCGGCGGCGCAGTGACAGGAGTTATTTCTTTACTGGTTCTTGCATCTCTTCCTTTGTTTTTCTCCCCTATCTCACTCTGCCGTATCTTAAGGACGATTTATTTGTGTTGAGACCGACTGTCTCCTATATTCATTTAACCATATCCTTGCATACGAGTCCTGCATTGCCATTAGAGACTATTTTGAATATTGATGCTACCTGTGTTAATAAGAATACAAACCATTGTAATCTTTCTGAGATGCCAGGGAAGAAGAAATTAAGGAAAGAAAATACCCAAGAGTTGCTGCCAACGACCAACCTGTAATACCAGCCAACAAGGATTGCAACCATAAAATGATGCAACATCGACAGGACGAAAGGAGAAGAAAACCAGAATGGGGAAAGCACCATAGAAAATGCGGTCAACAGGGGACGCTATCCCAACCTTACAGAAGATGTGCATCCAGTCCAAAACATTCCCGATGCCCTTCTGTAACAAGAAATCTCAGCACCTTCCAATATATACCACAAAAAACACAACCACCAAACCCCACATAACAAATCCCATTCACAAAATATACCCCCCACAGCACAACTAGAAATACCCAGAACACACAACCACATGGCCTCCCTCTACAACGACGACACCACCAGTCCTATGCAAGTTAGGCACCAACATCAACCGTGTGCCTCGATAGACTACAATCTAAATAGTGAAGTGTATACGTAGGTGCTAACAAAATGCTTAAACCCAGTGTTAACATACCATAAGAACTCATACGACGATGAACTAAACAGGCCAGAAATAGCAGAAAAGCCTCACATGACCTATACAAATATCTCTCAGAACCTGCCCGAATCAAATACCAAAGTAATATCGAAATGCAAATAACCCATAGTGCAACTGGCTCCCTGAGAGAAAACAAAACCAAAGTATCTACCGTGCCCCTTTTGCCCCGAGATCGTTCACCTGGGACACCGACAAAAACAGAGTCAATATTCACGCTGAACAAGCTAGAATTAAGAGTTAAGCCTGCTGGCTTAAACCATCTGTTTGGTTCTGAACTCGGTACTCCTAGGTTAGAAAGGAGAATTAATGAAATTGATTGTTGTGAGGAAGTAAATTCTTTATTCTGTGACTACATCAATTTAAATGGGACAGAGAATAACTCAATCGGGGTATACTCCAACTTAAGTGAGACCAAGATCGAGTCACACAATCAAAGGCAATACAGGCCCTGTTATTATACTGAACATCAATCTGCTACCGCATCAACTTAAATGGGAAGGAGATTGAGTCACTAACCTCCTTGTCAGTCAATGATAAGTTCAACCTAGACCAAGAACTTGGTACTGCTAGTACAAGTCTGCCCAAGCCCCCTAAGTCGGGATTTGTATCACGGTACTCTATCGAGATTCAGGACAGTCATACTTCTAACTGTCCACCTACGCCCGGGAAAACTTGATGTTTACCGAGTGCAGGGGATCCTTTAGTTTCACCTCCCAGATTCAGCGTGGATAGTAGTGTCATGAGTTGCACTAAGACGAGTTCGCGAAAGAGCTGAGCAGATCGTATCTGGGAATTGTTTGGGTCTGAACCTAGCTGGGACGTGTGAATATCTCAGTGCCCCTCTCAAACTCGTTCTACCAGTGTTTCTACTCTACGAAATCCCTTAAGTGCTTTTCCTAGTTCGTAATGGTAACAATGATTACAGTGAGGGTTTATTCCTCTTAAGAGGTTTTGGTGGGCAAGGGCGAGGAACCTCTTAACCCAGCAGCTGCAGGGAGACTCTTAAGAGGTTTTACTGGGCGACTGCGGGGAGACTCTTAACCCCCCCAGACTCATATGACGCGATCGCGTCATATGGAACTTATGCCAAAAAACTTATATGACGCGATCGCGTCATATGAACCCATCTTAATAGCTCTATAATATGTTATATGACGCTCTAGCGTCATATTGAGCTCATTAAGTTAGGAAAGTTAGATGAAAATCTGTCGATTGGTGGCAACCCCAGGTTTCTCCGACTTCTAACGGTCCCGCAGTGAGATATTGACAGTTGTGGGGATAATACCGTGTCGTCCGCCTCCTCGCCAGTAAGTTAATTATTTCTGTCGGAGGGGGTTAAGATCCTAGGCCTAGAAAAAACTTTTAAAAGGCCCCAGTAGCACTTGAAACGTGTTTTTTTTCCCCCTTCATACCTCATATCGCTTCTCCACATCTGTCAAAGTCCCCTCCTTCCCCCTTCCCCCCCCCCTCCCCTTTCAATTATCACCTATTTTTCTCTTATTCCTGTAATTATCGGTTTATTTATGGTGCCAAAAAAAACCACCCGGTTCCAAGGTGGAAAGAGAGGGTGTGGAAGGAGGAGAGAGAGAGAGTAGTAGCTCACACTACCTCCAGTCTCTCACCAGAGCTCGTGGAGGGTGGGTGTACTCTCGCTCCCTGTCAACATCATGAATGAACCGCTCTGCAATATTTCATGTTTGCCACCCCCCAAACACTATTCCCACTTGTTTTATTGTTGTAACATATTACTATCTTCATATTAAACATAAAATATACCTCATATCACTCCTCCACATGTGTTAATATCCCCTCCTTCCCCCCTTCAATTATCACCTATTTTTCCTCTTATTACCATCTTTATTGGTGTATTTATCATGCCAATATCTGCAACCCGGTTCCAGGGTGTGGTGTTGTTGCTACCGAGCGTATGGAGTGCGAGAGAATGAGGGAAGGGAGGTTCAGTGTGGCTGTAGGCTCCAGAGAGAGAGGGTGTACGTCGCTGCTGGCTCACAATTCATGAATGGCTGTTCGGCAAATAATCGCAATTTTACCAAAGACTATTCCCATTTGTTTTATTGTTGTTACAGGTTACTATCTTCATATTAAACGTAAAATAGGCGCATATGAATAAGTAATAATTATATTTATCGTAAAATGACGATTATAGGCAGGAATGGAGCCTAATATTGCCGCCCAGAAGTGTGGTGTTCACTACACATAGCTCGCGCTTACCGGGTTAATTAACCCTTTCACGTTTTTATGATGCAGAGGTTGCCAGATTAGCAATAATAAATAGAGTTCTCTCACTCTTATAATTACCTCTCCAAAATTAGTTTTCTGCCCACAGCTAACTCAAAGACAACTGCAGAGGTTGAAGTAACTAAACTAAAGGTTTCTAAATAACCCTGATGGTAACAAAGGCAACAAATTATCCCTAATAGGCTCAAAATTGCGTCAAGAATGTGAGAGGGTTAACGTCAGACACAAGAATTTTCCTCTCTTCCCTTCTTTATTTATTATCCGTTGCTCCATTTGCGGGAGACCAAAACACACTCTATCTTGTGGAAAATATATACATACATCCTTGAATTCAGGTTCCTGGATTCCTAACATAGGAAATATATACAGTATATATCTTTTCCAGGTATAAAGACATACCCTTACACGTAAATCTCGAACACTTCGTGCAGACCTAAGTTTATGGGTTCCATATAATTTTGGGTACAGATCCAAAAGTGAAAGTTTCGTCGCAGAGCTAAATGTTTCTGTCACGTATAGTTGACCAATATAACTATTCTACCTTGATGAATCCGGTTTTCATCCTTGTCACTCATTGAGTTATTACAGTTTATAAACTTCTTCAAGTTGCCTTAACTTATTGTTCGTTTTGAGATTAAATATTGTCCTATTGTCTATAACTATCAGAACCACGGTTCTAGTGTCGCAGTAACTGTTTACTTACTAAAATACAGAAAAAAAGACAAACAAAGAAAAGAGAAGAGGCAAAAGACGTCAAGAGAACACCAGGAATAAACAACATGACTCCGCCCAAAAAAAAAATGTCAAGGTCGACCACCAAGGAGGCAAACCTGAGGAGCGGCCGACTCGCGACTGTAGCACAGGCTTGCCCCATCACTCCAGGAAAAGGAATTTGCCTGAGGGGACCACCAGCCCTGACCAAGAAAATCATATTCTCTCAACCCATCTAAAAACATAATAAAATTGCCATCTCTGTATATACATGTAGTATTAAATTTTAAGGAACACATAAAACATTAAAGAAAACCATTAGATAAAGAGTGTGATTAATATTAAGGTAACATGTCTTGTAAACAGATAAGTGAACAGAAATAAGCAATGTCGAAGGATCTCGTCAAATTACGAGAGTTCTATTAAACCATCTCACAGAGATGCTTTCTATCTTTTAAAGAAATAATAAACACCTATGTACATGCCTTCTCTAAAAACTACAGCTCTCTATATTAAATTCAAACAGACCACACGTACTTTCTTCTCAGTTTGAGCCAACGAACTTTGCCTTTTTGTTTCCCAGATAAGGAAACTGACCATCAGAATTGCCAACGTAGCAAGTCGCTAGCTACAACGTTCAATAACACTAGGAAATTGTTCTTACGAAAGTTTTATATAGGAGGGATCTCAGTCTTACCTGTACTAACTAACTTTAACATGATTAGAGATTATGATGCACCTTAATAATCGCTATAGAGCCTTGTCTACAAATCTAGCAATGTTAGGTTTAGAGATTATGATGCACCTTAATAATCGCTATAGAGCCTTGTCTACAAATCTAGCAATGTTAGGTTTAGAGATTATGATGCACCTTAATAATCGCTATAGAGCCTTGTCTACAAATGTTAGGTTTAGAGATTATGATGCACCTTAATAATCGCTATAGAGCCTTGTCTACAAATCGACAACTCGCTAACCACGAAAGCGACGTGACCTAGCACTATTGCCAATTCAGTCTCCAAGATTACAAATCTTATAAATTAGGATAAACATGTTCGATGTATATTTTTAAGCTAGAAACTATCCAGGTTCACTCTACTAAAGTAAACCTAACATTGCTAGATTCTATAAAGATTACTAGGAAGGCTACAAGCCTTGTTCAAAACTCTGTAGGGAAAGCAAGCGCACGAGGCTAGGACTCCCGTGACCCTACCATGACCCCCAAGAATGTCAACTTAAACCTCTTGCCACCAAGCTAGTAATTATAATTATGAAATATATGTTCTCCATATCCAACCCTTAAAATAATAATTAGTAAATACTCCAGAAGTAACAGCTAATCTTCTTCTATGTCTTTTTCCAACATTAGCAGTGCACAACTCATATAGAAATAAATAATATCTTCACGAGAAAGGGCAACATCGAGCTTCCCCCCTTCTCTGCTCTGCGCTCAACCTGCCCTGATGTGTCTCCCAACGCTCCGCTGGTTCCGCATTTGCTGCGTCCCTAGTGAGTTTTTTCTCATTTGTTTACTCTGGGATGTATCGAGTAAGGTTAGGATATGCGTAGCAGGAGTGTCAGGGACGGGTTTCCCGCAGTTCAGTGTATTTGGGTCGTGTGTTTGGGACACCTATTTCGGGTGTACCCTCGTTGTCTCGTGGTGGACGCGTGTTTCTTTTTTCGCGGATAGCTAGCCTAGTTATTTAGTTGGCTTTAACTATGCGTTATCAGGCTTCTTCTTATCTTTCTGATGAAGTTGCCGTTTTGTTTGTTTACTGACGTTCCTAGCGTATTTTTCTTCACTTAGTTAAGTTTTTTCTAGGTCCCGAGTCAGTGTTTCCCTCTCCCGGGATTTTTTCTACGATGTGGTGATGGCGGTTGTTCCTGTTGTGATATGTTACAGTGCTTTTTGTTTATATTACGACGTGATTAAGTGTTATTTCCGTCTGCTTAGGCCTAGCCAGCCGCTCGTAGCTTTTTACATGAACAAGTGTTATTGATTTATGATTTAAATATGTAATACCGTGTCATGTGTGTCCTGGATTAGTTGTGTTTTGGCTTAATCCAGGGCCTATTTGGGTTTCTCAGATTGCATCTGGTTAGTGTGGGTTGCCTTTTCCGGCGGGTTTTTTCGATTGCACCGAGAAAATCCGGCTGGTTGCCGAGTTTTATATCACGCGTGGTTAAAATAGGCTAGTTTCCCCCGGCGAGTGGTGGCCTGAGGGCTCTCCAGGACTGCGTCTCTGAGGTGGAGCCTGTGTTCAGGCTTACTGTGTGTTTCCCGGCGGGATGGCTATACCCGTTTCACTAGGTGTTCATGCGGACACCGGTGGAGTATAGTTTTTCCCGGTTTTTGCAAAGCCATTGAAAAACTAGGCTGTTTTGTTTGTTTGGTCTTTTCACCCCGGCGATCTTTTGCAAAGAAGTGGGGATAGGAACAATTGGGGTTAACATTTAAATTACTTTCACACCCGGCGGTTGAACCTTGGGGAGGTGGGATTAACGGATTTGCAATTCGGTATAGTTAGCCAGACAATTGAGGGATACAATTGGGTATCGAGGCCTTCAAAATACGGCGATCTATGAAGGCTTCGAGAGAAGTCGGATCTAAAAAGTTTAAGATAGGCTTACCCCCTTTTTAACTGCGATATAATAAGGATGCCGGCGTCTTAATATGGGTTTCCGGTGGCCAAGAAACCACTGGGAAGACTGCGTCATTTATAACGACATGCTCGTCTCTATATTATGTCAGAGGATGTGCTTAAATCTTTTGGACAAGTAAAGATATTCTAAAATCTTTACATAAGAACCTACAGGGTAACAAGAGGTAATAGTGGTGTATTACGTCTTGTTGCCCGGCGGGTCATTAACACTTGTGTTAGAACATTTTGGGGTAACCTTATGAGCATTAATTCCTGGAAATTTTCTTTTTTCCAGGGCGGAGTTCCGGCGGGTCAACAGAGGACCAGAAGGAGCCCGGGGGTGGGTTAGCTCTTCCCAGTCTCTGTCATGGCGCCACTAGACCCTGTTTTTGCTCTGTGCTTAACACCCTCCTGTTCAGGGATCCCTATTTTTGCGCATACTCTATGCATCAGATGCGTCAAATGCTTGGACCGGTCAAGGGGTCTGTGGGTGACGAAGAATTGTACTTTTTGTAGTCAGTTGAGTACTAAAGTCTTACAACAAGATAATTTGGCCGCGGCGGTTGCATTGTGCGAGGTCAAACAGCTTTCATCTACTTATGCTACTTCAGTGGCTCATAAAGCTCTTCAGTGTGATAACGTAGTTCTGTGGGACAGATTGATTGCTCAGTATCCCCCACTTAAACGTCCCCCTTCTAGAAGTAAAGTAAATGTACGTAAATCGGCTGAGACTGGGCAGGGTACAGTGCTTACTCTCTCCTCTGGCACATCTAAGAGACCTCGAGAGCCGACACCCCCGGCGACAACTTCCAAGTAAAAATCGAGGTCCAGGTCACAGTCTCCCCTCCGACAGCAGACACATTGTCACTCTACTTCACCTTCGAGAAAGAAGAGCAAGGAGGAGAAGACCAAGGACAGTCCTAGTGGAAAATCAAAGTCAAGGCGAAGTCACAAGTCTTCGAAAAAGGATACTCATGTACGAAAGACCTCCAGGCGTTCGCCGGAGCCTCGTACCTCGCTTTCTGCCTCTACTCCCGACATGTCTCATGTCCAATCTGACAGGTCGGGAGTGGAGTCAGAGACTGTGGTGGGGGGTATACCGGCGGACAAGTTGTCACCTAATATTATTCCCAGTTCACATGTACCAGCTTTAGAGAGTTCTACCAGCAGTTATAACCCTCTAGAGGGCTCGAGTGAGGGCTCAGTAATTGGTGTGGTACCTAGCTCACAAGTGAGTTCCGGCCAAGACCGGGGAGTTTGGAGGTACTCCCAGCCATGGCGTGACGGCTCACATCATTCTTATGCACCAACGGTAGTGGCAGACGTCCACCGGGACGCTGAGATCCCATCGTCCATCCTGGACTTAACATGGCAGCATGAGGGGGTCCCGGCTTCAGCGGAATCCTCTCCTGAAAGGCCGGGGGAAAGGGATGAGGGTTCTATAATTTCTGAGATGGAGATTCAAGAGTCAGGTTCAGTGATAGACGACTCTCAGAGTAGGAATGATTCGCCACATAGTTCATCCTCTGCTAAATTTGTCACAGCTGATGAAATTAATGGGTTACTAGCGAATGCACTAACTAAGTTTTTTGGTCAGCAGCAGGAGACTCCTACAGTTGGTTTGGGAGCTTCCACGACAGCATCGAATGTCCGACCTCTGGCTACTTCTATTGCTTTGACACAAATTCCGCACCCTCCCCCTGTATCACCTACTATGGTTACTAGGCCAACTTCGGCGGCACTGACTACTTCCAATGTGAGAGTAGTAGCAGATGTAAATCCTCCCCCTTTAGACAAAGCGCCGGTCCGAAAGGGAGCTATGCCCCTCCTATATGGGCCAGATGAGTCATGGGTAACAATGTTCCCAACAAAGCCAGAGGTAGCACAGTCCACTATGTCGGGGGAGCTTCCGGTACCACGTGAGTGGGTAATCCAAGGGAATAAATCTAGGAAGTTACGTGCTTTAGATATTCTAGGGAATGTACTTGATGTTAATATTAAGGCCATTCCTAACTATTATCACCATGATTATTTTGTGTATACTTCTACACCTGCCCTACCCCCTGCGTCAGCTTCAAAACTGTTTTCGGACTGGACCAAGCATGACGGTTTCAATGATATAAAAGCACTGTCAGCTCTAACACCAGAGTTAGGTTTAAAGACGTTCACAGACACAGCCGCAAATCCAGTTTTGAAGGTGGAGCAGTTGGGTCCGGGTCCTTGGGTGGAATGGGAAGTGGAGGCTCAAAACTTTGCAACAACTTTTACCTCTAAATCTTCACACCAAATTCCACAAGAAAGCCATTCTTGGTTCTCTATGCCGGTATTCTCTGCCGGCGGAGTTCCCTCTGCTTTATTTGCATTTTTAGCTGCCCCTAAAATTAATCTATGCGAGCTTAAAGATCCCTTTTCCACACCGTCCACTGCTCACCTAGACCGGGAGTTTAGGCTACGTGGGAAAGCATATAGACTGTTTTCCCAGTATATTGTCACACAACAGGTAGCGAAGTCAATGCTCAAATCTGCTCAGGCAATCACGGACGCGGAAGTCCGAAAGGCAATCGAACTATCTAGACGCTTGCTACTCCAGACTTCTATACAGTCACTGGGAGATATCCGTACAGCCTTGCTAGAGGCGGTGCGGGCACGACAAGATCTAAGGATGTCTCTCGTGAGGAAGCTCCCGGATAGGATTGCAAATCAAGTGGTTATGTCCCCTGTTCTAACTGCCTCTTTAATGTCCCCTGAGGTGTGGAAAACAGTGTTCAACATGGCTCAGGCCTTTAAGCACAGTCCCGCCCCATCTAAGAAACCTGCTTTCAATTTTACCAAGCCCAAACCAGTCGCAAAAGCTCAGCCTGGTGGGGCAAAGCCCTTTCATCTGCCTAAGTCCTCTTCCACCCAAAGTCAGGCTCAGTACAGATACAAGCAAGGAAAGTTTTCAGGTAATCATAAAGGACAGAAGTATCAACGACCCGGCCAGGGCCCATCTCCTGCCAAACCCAGCCAGTCATCAAAGCAAATACCACCACCACCACCAAAAAACTAGGGTCTCTCTCACTCCCAGGGCCAGTCTTACGGCGGGTGGATCAGAGGGTAGTCCAGCCGGCGAACCCTTGTCTGCTAACTGGGTCGTTCCGGGCGTGTCATCGCGCATGGCCATTAAACACATGGGCGAGGATGGTGGCACGCAAAGGCATCACCTGGCAGTGGCTCCGGCGACCTCGCTTACGTCAGCCGACAAAGGCAAATTTTGTTTCATTAGAGGTGGAGTCACTGATCCAAGAGATGATCGCCAAGAATGTCATCATCCCGGTCCCTCAAAATTACCCAGTATTTACGTCCAAACTCTTTCTAGTGCCCAAAAGAGACAGTGTTCAGATGAGGCCGGTCGTAGACCTGTCTTATCTGAACCTCCACATTCACAACATTTCCTTCCGGATGCTGACAGTGAATCAAATCAGGCTAACACTTCCGCCGGAAGGGTGGATGTGTTCTTTAGACCTGACAGACGCGTATTGGCACGTCCCGGTAAACAAAAGG
Source organism: Lithodes maja (assembly GCA_037953745.1). NCBI lineage: Eukaryota > Metazoa > Arthropoda > Malacostraca > Decapoda > Lithodidae > Lithodes > Lithodes maja. The sequence continues at coordinate 55,766 of JBAKBP010011280.1, read as the reverse complement.
TTTCAACGATTTTTGGCCTTACGAATAATGCATCAGACTTATGTCTTTCAGAGGATGCCGTTCGGATTGAACCTAGCACCTCGCTTATTCACGAAATTAGTCCGGCAAGCCCTGATGCCCATGTTAGAACAAGGGATCAGGATTTTGTGGTATCTAGACGACTGGCTGGTGGTGGCAGAGACGGAACAGTTATGCATCAATCATGTCAACATAACATTAAATCATGTAAAATCTCTAGGGTTCAAGGTAAACCTGGTAAAGTCAAACTTTGTTCCCTCACGAGTGGTCCAGTGGATAGGGCTGGTCTGGGACACAGCTGCTCTCACTCTGAGTCAGAGTGTGGACAATCGGAACAGGTTTCGCAAGAAACTGTTTATGTTTCTTCACAGTCTGACTACGACACGGAGAGGCTGGGAATCTCTGGTTGGCTCTCTCAACTGGATTCTACTAACTGTAAAGTTGGGCCGGCTGAAAGTCAAACGTTTAATATTGGAGGGCAACAAATTTTGTCCACTATTGCCGGCGGAAACATTATGGCCCATCCCAAAATTAATACACAGCTTACTAGCGGTCTGGGCGAAGAGGGAAACATTGCACTCGGTCATGTCATGGACCTCTCCTCCGCCGACGGTAGGGGTAGACATGGATGCGTCAGGAACGATAGGTTGGGGCTTTCAGTCAAACCACGGCCATCAGGGTCAAGGGCTTTGGTCCCATTCAGAAACCTCCCACATCAATGTCAAAGAGTTACTAGTCCCCTTGTATTTCCTTCAGGCTCACGGCTCTACTTTACGGGACAAATCGGTGGCCTTCAGGATGGACAATCTGAATGCGGTTCACTGCATTCAGAAACAAGGGTCAACGAGATCTCGGAAGTTGCTAAACGTGTCAGAAAAGATTTTTGTTCTAGCCGACAAGCTAAACATTCATCTTCACGCATCTTATCTCCCAGGCGTAGCAAACGTCTGGGCAGACGCTCTGTCTCGGAGACAGAGCACAACAGTAGAATGGGCGCTCAAGCAAACCATTTTCGACCAAATGATTGCGGAGCCTTACCGTCCACAAGTGGATCTGTTTGCGTCCGAGGAGACTCACAAACTCCCGCTGTACCTCACCCGCCGGACAATAACGCCGGCGGGAGGACCCGACGCTCTGGTGACGGACTGGAACAGGTGGAGTTCCGTTTATCTGTTTCCGCCACCAGACGCTTCTCTAATGTGCCACGTAGTAAACAAACTACGGGATTATTGGGGCGTAGTCTCGTTAATCCCGCCCCTGTGGCCGGCTCAGTTGTGGTACCAGCAATTGAAAACGTGGTGCCCGAACCCGGTGTCGCTCCCGGTCGGGTATTTCCACTTAGACACGATTGGCAACCTAGAAACCTTGCTGACTTTTGCATTATGGACATTCAGGAGGCAAAGTGGCTAACACCGTATGGTAGAAACGTGACCGATAAATTCATGAATCAATATACCCAATATACAAAGAGACAGTATCAATCGCACTGGCAGTCCTTTACTTCTTGGATAATTAGAACAGAACAAACCGTACCTTCGGTGGTGTGGTAAACTATCAATGGAAGTTAAATATTACTAAGCTATAATGAATCAAATCAAATCAATCTAAATGAAAACTACTCTATATCTAAATTGAATTCAATCTGAAACAAGCTAATTTATATCCAAAGGTCTCACATAATAAATGTTTATATAGGGTAAGGTTATAAGGGTTAATATTAGCCAGGAATTAACTCACCAATAGTTCCACGTGGCAATGAGGCAAGGGAGAACGTTTTACCCAATATGGCGGTGGACAATGGGGAGCGAGACTTCGGTCCCAAGACTCGAGTCAAGTTAAAGAAAGAATAAATGATTACATGGGAATGGACATGATTATTATAATTTATGCTTATCTATCAGTCAGTCATGATGTCGATGAGAGCGTCGTGATGGTGTAGCTGAGTGTATTGCTGTATGTGTATTGTGATTAGAGTAATAGAGGCACAATAGCTCGATCAACTGAGGGCGGAAATTTAGATGTTAACTGGTTGGTGTTCGTGAAGGCTCTGGCGTACCTCAAAAGCACACCTTGCTGCCTCGGCAAACCGCCAGGAGCCCAAATTATCGTACCGCATTTAGGTTGCTCTATACGATAAATTATATTAATATATACGATAAATTCATATATACTACATAAGACCATGGCAATATTGCTTAATAGCATATTAGGCCTTTTATAACTTAACTTATTTACAATCTTATAATATACGATCTACTCGTCCTACATCGTGCTGTAGGAGAGATCGTGACGTCACAGAGACATACGAGATCACAAAAGAGTCATATTCTATCGTATTTATACGATACACTCCCCCCACAAAAAAGACCTGAACCCCACCTTAAACCTAAAGTTGCCCAGAGGCTATCTTCTGACGCCACAAGTCAACGGCGCCAGCAGCAGCGCGTCTGGGACGCGTCCCGGTCCGAGAATGATCACCATCAGTAAGAGGTGAGTCGTTCCTTTGAGAATCCTCGGACCCAGCAATAACAGGTGGAGCATCAGATTGCAATGCGGAATAGAGCTCCAAAGCGTACAAACGTGCGATAGGACGAACAGTAGTTCCAGTGGCTGTCTTCAATAGCGCCACCCGCTCTACAGAGTCTGCCCCCTTGTATACCTCCAACACGCGGCCTAATTTCCAGTATAAACGAGGACTATCTTCTTTAATTAAAACAACTTCGCCAACTGTAGGTGCCGTTGGTCTACCAGAGGGAGTTACACTCCTTTCCCTCAATGCTAGCAGATATTCACTAATCCACCGTTTCCTAAAATCCTCGATTATCCTGGATATATACTGGTATCTCTTAGACACCGCTACCTCAGAGTACAACGAGGGATCCTCTAACTCTACTATGGATTGGAAATCAGATGGAAACGCAGTCAATGGTTTTCCATATAGCAAGTGAGCTGGCGTTAATGGTAGTGGTTCTTGCAGGTCGGTGTACACATATGTAAGCGGGCGATCATTCACGACTGCCTCTATCTCTGTGAGGACTGTCGTCAACTCACTCTTCTTTAATAGAGCACGTCCTACAACCGCTCTCAGTCCTGACTTTACTATGCCGACACACCGTTCCCACATGCCACCAAACCAAGGTGCCTTAACTGGAATGAACCTCCATTCGCACTTCTTCTCTCCCAAAAAAGTGATGATATTAGGATCACTACTCATATCCTTGAGATATGTTGATGCTTGGACATAAGTGGGAGCATTGTCGCTAAGAATGAGTTGAGGGAATGAACGACGGGCAAAAAACCATCTGAACGCCAGCATAAATTCTTCGCTAGACATATTATCACATAGTTCTAGGTGTACCGCTCGAGACGTCGCACAGGTAAACAATAATATAATTATAAACCTTCTCATGCTCCCTCGTCTTCAATGCCCCTGTGTAATCTAATCCTACCGCTTGGAAAGGTTCTATGTGCTTTACACGGCATTCAGGTAGAGGTGGAGCTGGTCCAGTTGCATATGGTTTACCCTTTAGTCTCTGGTATATTACACACTTTCTCACTACGCGTCGAGCTACTTGTCGAACTCTGGGTATCCACCATGTGAGACGTAAATTTGATATAATATGACATACCCCGTAGTGTTTTACTTCCCCATGTGCACGTATGATCAATAGATCAGTAACGTGATGTCTTGTTGGCATAAGTATAGGTCGGTTTGTGCCGTCTGGTACACCCGACCACTTCAGGCGACCCTCACACCTGATGAGGCCATTGTCTAGGTGCAACCTTAGTTGACGCACTATATTAGGCATTAATGTCTTATTCGAGCCTTTCAAGGATTCTAATTCATTGGAAAAGGTTTCTATTTGAACCCATTTGATCAAAGTTACTTCAGCTGCTTTAAATTCACGAGCATCAATGTTGTGACCCCTGTTGCAGAGTTGGCCCGTTACTTTAAGCTTGAGATTGGATACATATCGCAATACCCAAGCTACAACTCTGACTAGTTTATTATAGTCACCGAATCTTGCCCACTTCATGATAGGACCCGGTGGCTCATTTGGTTGGGCTGTAACTGCCACTGTTTCCAGTGGCAGAAGTCCCTCACCAACAGCATGCCATATCGTCCATTCACTTTCATGGAGCAGCCACTTTGGACCATGCCACCACAATTCGGACTTCATTAACTGGCTAGCCGTTATACCCCTAGTTATGAGATCACTAGGGTTTTCTTTTGTATTTACATAATGATAAGCAACGTCTGGCAAAAGGGCTCTAATCTCATCTACCCTATTCCGCACATAAACTGGCAGAGACTTCTTGCTATGTATCCAGTTGAGTGCGACCTGACTATCGCACCATACATGAACGATTTCAATATTTAATTCGCTCTCGTATGCTGCGCGTACATGTTGCACCAGACGTGCTAATAGCAGCATGGCAGTCAATTCCATTTTAGGGATAGTTACCTTTTTAACCGGGGCTACCTTGGCCCGGGCTGTAACTAAATGTGCCCCAAATGAAGTAACGACATATATGGCTACCCCGTATGCCGTGGCGCTAGTATCGCAAAACGTGTGTAACGTATCGTCACCGAACGCCGCCACTTTACGAGGTATAGGTTTAGTACACAGGATGGCATATATATTCAACAGCAATGTCCCTTGGTCATTCAGGTCCTCGGGCAAACTGTCATCCCATCCTATCTTACGTCTCCAAACTTCCTGCATTAGAATCCTAGCTCTTATGGTAACGGGTAATGCTAGACCCAAAGGATCAAAAAAATTGCGCAACTTTGCTCAACAGACTTCTTTTGGTGTGCGCTCCTGTCTGCTGAGCAAAAGACCTTGTTTGAAAAGTTAGTATGTCATGTTTAGGTTGCCAGATCATCCCCAAATTTCTGGACTTTTCCTGGTTAAGAGATGCCGTACCATCCACCTGTATTAAACTCAGAAGATCTTCACTATTAGTAACCCACTCGCGGAGAAATAGATGTGCATCCGCAAACAATCTGCGTGCTTGCCAGTATGCATATAACAAATCATCTTGACTATCGCTAGTACCCTGCAAATTGTCAATGTATATTCCGCGAGATAGTTTACTTGTGTCCTCATGAGTGTCAGCTAGATGTTTTCTGATTGTGGCATTTAACAAAAACTGCGAGCAAGTGGCCCCAAAGAGTACAACCCGAAAACGGTATATTATGATGGGACTTTCAGAGTCGCTAATGTCGCCGAACCAAAGAAAGCGGGTAACATCTCTATCTTCCTCCTTTAGCTTAACCATCAAAAATGCTTTCTCGATGTCACTGGTATAGGCGTACTTCCCCAGCCTAAACCACAATAGATGTTGGGACAGGTCCGACACCATGGACAGACCTGTCAGCAGGCAGTCATTTAGACTGGGTTGTTGTCCTTGGTGGGCAGAACAGTCATACACCACCCATATTGGTGTGGTGACGCTGTCTTTCCTTACCCCATGATGGGCCAGATAGTGAACCCTACCCTTCTTAAACGGTTCCTCGACATCGACTCTCTCAATAAAGCCCCTATCTTCATAACTCCGAAATACATCGTCATACGCCTGGCACGTGCTCGGTTCGTTAGACAATTTCCGCTGCAATGCGCGCAAGCGACCTAATGCCAAACCATAGTTGGTAGGCAGGCTTATCTCACTGTTCTTCCAGGGTAAACTAACTTTATATTGCTTGTCTGAGGCACAGTAGCACACAGACTCGTCAAACCTTTGTACCGCAACTTCCGAGTCATAATCAGTCTCCATAGGATTAATGCCTATGTGATCCAATCTCCACAGTCGTTCCAGGTCGAACTCGGCAGCCATCTTAGGGTCACTAGGTTGGGAATCCTCCCTTTCCAACTCCTCTGCCGCGGTTACATTGACTCTATATATCGAGACCGTGTCGACCAGGACCTTTGACTGTGTAGTATGCACCTTTCCGCTCATGCAGTATCCAAATTTAGTGGGGATTAAAATTACACCACACATCTTTTTAAATCCAGGGTATACTACTTCATAATAATGATCCACACCAAGTAGAACATGCACCTCACTCTGATTTCCCATGGGATCTGACAAGTTAACCCCTTTGCTACGTAATGCGTGTTCCACCTTCTTCACACCCACAGATACATATTCTGGTAGGGTGTCTACTACGATACAAGTCATAAAGTACCGGTTTTTACGATAGAAATATGAAATCTCCGCTATCTCGTAGTCTTGTTTATCAGTAACCCCTGTGAAGCCCTGTAATCGAAGAGTCTCAGCCCCTACAATTCGGTGCTTCAATCCCACTAGTACGGACCTCTTTATAAAGGAACGTTGAGATCCTTGATCTAGAAGTACCCGACAAACTTTGTTAATGTCATTACCTTCCATGGGAATCTGTATTGTGGGCAATATAGTGGTGTCTTGCGTGCTACCTAGTGCCACAGTTGTAGTACCCTCATTTTTGACATCTTTGACTTTATCTTCTGTAGGACACAACTTATCAAAGTGATGTCCTTTGCAGTGGCGACAGGGCCTTAAGTATGTAGCAGTACATTGTCCCTGCTTACCATGTTCCCCACTTAGACAACCTACACATAGCTTCAATCTTTTCGCCTGTGCTAGTTTTGTCTCATTTGTTGGGTATATTATGCAGAAACTCCATTTATGTTTGTTGTTACATAGCTTACATAGAATCTGAGCAGGTTTCTTATACACACCCTCTTTCTTTACTTTAGTCCCAACTGTCATGCTTATTGTTCCCCTCTTCTCCACATTCTCACTTCCTCCCGACACATACATTCTCCCTTTGTTCAACTGTAGATTATTGATCTCCTTGCTGAACTGAGTTTTGAACTCCCCCAGCTCAAATGATCTTACCTTATCAAGTATTGCCATAGGAAGCTTCTGACGCAAGATAATGACTATCATTTCCTGCGTGGTAAGCCCTAGGGTGTCTAGCGATCGAGTATGGCACTCCATACTTGCCCTGAAGTTTGTCAACTCATCAACCTTATACTGTGGTTCTGCGAGCCCCAACAAGGCAACAACATGGGCCATCTTCAACTGCTCTCTATCCCCGTATGTGGACTCTAATAAGTGTACCGCTTCAAGATAACTACCACCCACCACTGCAAAACCCTCTATTAAAATGTAAAACTTGCAAACTAAACAAACCAAAATTGGGACAAGGACAATATAAAGTCAAATTAAATTATCAAAATCGCTATGTGGAAACAACGCTTACTAAAATGAAAATTATTAAATAAAAGAACACAATCCACCACATAGGGTGTACATTACTACATGAGCAAGTTAATCTGTTTCCCAAGCAAACTAATCGCACATATAACAACGCACTATCGTCACGTTAAAGGAAGTAGTCAAGTTTGGGTAAGAGGCCTTAAATGTAAGGCCTCTCCTTCCATTTGTCCCTTCAGATAGTGAAACTTGCGGACATTATCCAAAGAGGATTCATGAACCGTAGATCGAAATACGTCCCAGAAAGCTAACCACTCGGTTAACTTGCCCCAAAATGTAGGAAGATTGAGCTTTGGGAGGTGTACAGTATGTTTTGGGTCAGCCCTTCTATGGGCCTCATTATCGCCTCCCTTCTTACTTGCGACAGCACGCTGTAATAGGCGCTTCGCTCTAAAGACAGGTTCGTCATAGAGGGCGCGATTATCACACTCTGTAACTATCTCTTTCTCCTCTATCATGTCAGCCACAATCACCTCACTCAGAGCCGTAATACGACCGTGGGTAGCCTGGACGTTATCTAATCTAGCCTCCAATTCTTCTAGTTCAGCAGTAGTGATGAAAGTGTTTAAGTCCACAATTAGCCTATTTAATACTCCCCGAAGTCCCGCCCTTTGATTTTTAGGGGCTTTGCTTAGCACCCCACTAGACGGTGTCTCTGTATGGTCTTTATCCATTTTGCATGTGAGCCTATAGGCTATGTATCTAAATGTTACGTTACAAAAACAACGGCCAAATAATAGTCTAATTAAGAGACGCCGACCGGCGGACTTCTATGTTATGGAGAAAAATAGTACACTAAATAGCAATACCTACTAATGGATCATATTGAACAAGAAAAAATGTTAGGTCAGGTCATATGTCACAGGAAGTCTGAAACGGAAAAGAAAATTATTGGGGAAAGATGATTGGTGGGATGCAGAACTTGGGCAGGTGCAACGATGTGATCCTGCATTCCGGCTCTAACCATCGCTTGGCTAGCCTTGCCAGTTTATCATAGAGTTGTTCCTGCATCCTGTTATATGTCCCCTTGTTCATTGCCTTAAAATCCCTTACTGGTAGCTAATTCCCGGGTCTGGGCACCAATGTGGTAAACTATCAATGGAAGTTAAATATTACTAAGCTATAATGAATCAAATAAAATCAATCTAAATGAAAACTACTCTATATCTAAATTGAATTCAATCTGAAACAAGCTAATTTATATCCAAAGGTCTCACATAACAAATGTATATATAGGGTAAGGTTATAAGGGTTAATATTAGCCAGGAATTAACTCACCAATAGTTCCACGTGGCAATGAGGCAAGGGAGAACGTTTTACCCAATATGGCGGTGGACAATGGGGAACGAGACTTCGTCCCAAGACTCGAGTCAAGTTAAAGAAAGAATAAATGATTACATGGGAATGGACATGATTATTATAATTTATGCTTATCTACCAGTCAGTCATGATGTCGATGAGAGCGTCGTGATGGTGTAGCTGAGTGTATTGCTGTATGTGTATTGTGATTAGAGTAATAGAGGCACAATAGCTCGATCAACTGAGGGCGGAAATTTAGATGTTAACTGGTTGGTGTTCGTGAAGGCTCTGGCGTACCTCAAAAGCACACCTTGCTGCCTCGGCAAACCGCCAGGAGCCCAAATTATCGTACCGCATTTAGGTTGCTCTATACGATAAATTATATTAATATATACGATAAATTCATATATACTACATAAGACCATGGCAATATTGCTTAATAGCATATTAGGCCTTTTATAACTTAACTTATTTACAATCTTATAATATACGATCTACTCGTCCTACGTCGTGCTGTAGGAGAGATCGTGACGTCACAGAGACATACGAGATCACAAAAGAGTCATATTCTATCGTATTTATACGATAGGTGGCTTTGGTTTTTCATTATTTAAACTATCTGTTCGAGCAGAAACGTCTATCTGTAGTAACGTTAAAAAATCACGTAACAGCAATTAGGATGCCATTCTTTGACCTTACAGGTCTAACCATACCACTAGCGGAGGAAAAAGGTTTCATGAGAGCATGTTTTAAACTCCGCCCACCTCCCCGTCAGCTCATGCCTACCTGGTCTCTGGACAAGGCGTTGTCTTTACTTCATTCCCGTCCTGCACCAAAATACTGTAGATTTTGACTTACTTTTAAAAAGGGCAGTATTCCTTATGGCTTTGGCTACCGGGCACAGGGTATCTGAGCTGGCGGCGATGAGCAACACACCTAATTGCATAAGGTTTGGTAGGCTCAATGAGTGTATTCACTTTGCACCTTCCCCGGCGTTCATCGCCAAAAATGAACACAGTGAACACGTTTTTTCAGAGTTCACGGTGCCGGCATTAAAAAGGGGAAAAGTGCACCATAATTTATGTCCAGTGCAAGCTCTAACCAAATATTTGAGAGTAGCACCTCTGAATCAACAGGGTGCTTTATGGGTAGCGAGTACGGGCCAACGCTTAATGAGACGAAAACTAGCTTCTCTCCTAGTCGAAGTCATTAAAGAGAGTAATCCCGGCGTCGTGGGAAGAGCCCACGATTTACGCAAATGGGCGGCCTCTTTGCGTTTCCTTAAGAATTTTTCTGTTGAGGACATAGCGTCCACGCACCTATGGTCCTCTAATCATACGTTTTTGACTCGATACCTTTCAGTAGCTCTAGACACCTTCCATGCCATGTATAGCTTTAATGCAGAGGGTCTAGGGGGCCTCTAAGTCACTTATTGTTTAGATTAAGAAAAGAGGGGGGGGGGGTGCAGTCAGTGTAACATAGGACACCCTAGACCCCGCCGGAGTATGTGTACGGAGCATACGAGCTGTGATACTGTATGTAGGTGTTGTGATATAAAATTTCTCTGTAGTATTCATTACAGAAAATTGTGCTAAAGTACAATAGTAGTAAAACAACAACTCTTGTTGTAAGTAGTTTTGGCTGTGAAGCAATATAATTTTAAGAAAATCTCAGTAGTTGCGACTGCGAATTTTATTTTTGATGTAAGTACTTCTGCATAAGTACAAGAGTTCAGTACTTCTGCGAAAGTACAAGAGTTCATTTTATGTTTGGGTATATTTTTAGGAATATATCCACTAGTTTAATGGGGTTTATATGTGCACATGTAGACTTATAAGTTTTTATTTTTCACCACTTACTTTAAGTGGGGTGCCTTCTTAACTAGCAGATCTGTGTACAGAGTCTCAGAGTTAACCCTTTTTTATTCAAGCAGGCTTCTTTGAAGCAGCCTCCTGCTTGTACCCCTTTTTGAATATATATGCTGTATAAAGTTTATGCGCAAAATATATATTTTTTACAAAGTAAGAATACTATGTGGTTGTTTGATTATCTGCTTTTGCTAGAGTTATGATATGATTACGAATGTCCCCCTCCAGTCTTAGATATCAGGCATAATCGTCAATGATGGAGGGGCCACTAATAAATTATAGGTTTGACTCCTGCAAGGAGATAAAGAAAACCTAATATTTAGTAGTGGCCCCGTAATCATTGACGACTGGGGCCCTCCCGACCATCCCCTTCCCATTCGTTGATGTATTAAGGATTTTGGTTACTTGATATGTCAGTGAAGGAAGTATGACGCCTGAAGTCAGCGTCTGGTCAAATATCCACACAAGTACATCCACGAGTATATGGAAAGCTTATGAATAGTTATTCTTATTTTATTTTTATTTTTGATTTGTTACAAAGTTTTTTCGTAGTGAGAACCCAATTTCATAATGACAGAACCATGAGTGAGGTTGCGTGCGCTCATGATGAAGGCTCCTCAATTTTTTATGCTCTGCGCGGTAGATTCAAACTACGGTAAATGAGCGTTTGAAGAGGAGGCCTTATGTAATAGGCATAATCGTCAATGATGGAGGGGCCACTAATAAATAGAGCCCTGTCTACCTAACATTGCTAGATTCTATAAAGATTACTAGCTTAAAAATATACATCGAACATGTTTATCCTAATTTATAAGATTTGTAATCTTGGAGAATGAATTGGCAATAGTGCTAGGTCACGTCGCTTTCGTGGTTAGCGAGTTGTCGATTTGTAGACAAGGCTCTATAGCGATTATTAAGGTGCATCATAATCTCTAAACCTAACATTTGTAGACAAGGCTCTATGGCGATTATTAAGGTGCATCATAATCTCTAAACCTAACATTTGTAGACAAGGCTCTATAGCGATTATTAAGGTGCATCATAATCTCTAAACCTAACATTTGTAGACAAGGCTCTATAGCGATTATTAAGGTGCATCATAATCTCTAAACCTAACATTGCTAGATTTGTAGACAAGGCTCTATAGCGATTATTAAGGTGCATCATAATCTCTAAACCTAACATTTGTAGACAAGGCTCTATAGCGATTATTAAGGTGCATCATAATCTCTAAACCTAACATTTGTAGACAAGGCTCTATAGCGATTATTAAGGTGCATCATAATCTCTAAACCTAACATTGCTAGATTTGTAGACAAGGCTCTATAGCGATTATTAAGGTGCATCATAATCTCTAAACCTAACATTTGTAGACAAGGCTCTATAGCGATTATTAAGGTGCATCATAATCTCTAAACCTAACATTTGTAGACAAGGCTCTATAGCGATTATTAAGGTGCATCATAATCTCTAAACCTAACATTGCTAGATTTGTAGACAAGGCTCTATAGCGATTATTAAGGTGCATCATAATCTCTATACCTAACATTTGTAGACAAGGCTCTATAGCGATTATTAAGGTGCATCATAATCTCTAAACCTAACATTGCTAGATTTGTAGACAAGGCTCTATAGCGATTATTAAGGTGCATCATAATCTCTATACCTAACATTGCTAGATTTGTAGACAAGGCTCTATAGCGATTATTAAGGTGCGTCATAATCTCTAAACCTAACATTGCTAGATTCTATAAAGATTACTAGGAAGGCTACAAGCCTTGTTCAAAACTCCGTAGGGAAAGCAAGCGCGCAAGGCTAGGACTCCCGTGACCCTACCATGACCCCCAAGAATGTCAACTTAAACCTCTTGCCACCAAGCTAGTAATTATAATTATGAAATATATGTTCTCCATATCCAACCCTTAAAATAATAATTAGTAAATACTCCAGAAGTAACAGCTAACATTCTTCTATGTCTGTTTCCAACATTAGTAATGCACAACTCTTATAGAAATAAATAATATCTTCACGAGGAAGGGAAACATCAAGTTCTAAAAGCCGTCCCCCCTTTGAAATCTCATGCTCAGAGATCACCTAGAAATCCCCCTCAAAACTCTGTATTAAAGTTCTATTATAGTCCTCCCCTTTGAGTTCTGTCGATGACTTAGACAGAAAAGTAAAACTTTGATTTACCTTACATCTGCCCATTATCTTCTTTTGAATGACTCTTCAAGGATAGTAGAGTATTGTTATACGATCAGTAGGATTCACCTCCCCTAGGACAAGAAGGACGTCTGGTCCTTATAAATCGTGCACTCACAAGTCCTTACTATCCTTTGCCAGAGAATGCGTACCCTCCAGTATTGGTGCACATTAGGCCAAGGAAGTTTGAAGAAAAATTAAGTAGAAATAAGCTTTCTTGAGATCGGCACCCCGCTCTGGAGAAATATTAATTTTACCCTGTTCAGAAATAGTTATTGATAACGGCAACCCGAAGTCCTTATACTGTCTGTGAATATATAAACCTTATTTCAGGATCTTTGTTATTTGTGGCAACCCAATCACTTAACCCTCTCCGACATATGACGCAATTTCGAGCCTATTAGGGATACTTTAAAACCTTTGTTACCATCAGGGGTATTTAGAAACCTTTAGTTTAGTTACTTCAACCTCTGCAGTTGTCTTTGAGTTAGCTGTGGGCAGAAAACTAATTTTGGAGAGGTAATTATAAGAGTGAGAGAACTCTATTTCTTATTGCTAATCTGGCAACCTCTACATCATATGAGTCTGAAAGGGTTAACATAGAGACCTTTAACCCGGGAGCTGCGGGAAGACTCTTAAGAGTTCCCCCGGCGGACTGCGGGAAGACTCTCTGGAGTAAGTAAAACTAAAAATCAACTTTTTACATAAATTTTTTTTTTTTTTTTTTGGCCCCTGGGCCATGCAAAATCTCAGTCCTCTACCTCCCCTCCTTCCCCACTTTCCTCCTATTCCTCAGTTATCACCTATTTTCCCTATTATTCCCTTATTCTGAGGTATATTTTCGTGCTAACATTAGCGAGTTGCAAGCAGGGTGTTGTCATCACTGATGGCCATCGAGTGCAAGAGAGAGAGAGAGAGTATCGATCGACTGTGTCGCAGTGGCCTTGGGGAAAATGGGCGGGAAGGTAGCTTGCCTCACCCATACATTATACAACTCGCGGGCTATATCTCCGATTTTGACCATCCAAACGCTGTTTTCACTCGTTTTATTGTTGTTTCAGGTTAATACCTTTATAATCAACCCATAATAGGCGCATATGGATAATTATTAATGCTATTAATGGTACAATGAATATTTTAGTGACGAAAAACCTCAAATACGTCAGCACAGGGGGAGGTTTTCATTTACCCCCGTGCGCACTTCAGAGGTTAATAGTTTGTATCATAAGTATTAAAATCATAAAGTGGTATGTCCCCCTCCACTTATATTTTAATATCTTTAATAGTGCAACAGTACCCTATATTTGCATAACCTTATTATTTCTGGCACCCCAGGAATTAATATAGTTATATTTATTGGGTTATATTTCGGTATAGTTAAAACGTTGAAAGACCCAAGGCAACCCTACCTTTCAACATTTTTCTATTAAGAAATTATACTAGCATTACTCACAGAGATCTAAGGTAGAAAGATCTTTTGTGTTATAAGGGTTTAGCGAGACACCCTCACGGGCACTCTGCATATATAAATCCTAGGCACAAATTGTCTGTGGCACCCCACCAGGATTTGTGACTAAAAGGTTAACACCGCCCCGAGTTCCTTGAACCTCTTAAAACGGTTAGAGACAGTCAAGAAGAGCCATACCTAAACTCTTCTTGAACCTCAGTTAGAGACAGTCAAGAAGAGCCATACCTAAACTCTTCTTGAACCTCAGTTAGAGACAGTCAAGAAGAGCCATACCTAAACTCTTCTTGAACCTCAGTTAGAGACAGTCAAGAAGAGCCATACCTAAACTCTTCTTGAACCTCAGTTAGAGACAGTCAAGAAGAGCCATACCTAAACTCTTCTTGAACCTCAGTTAGAGACAGTCAAGAAGAGCCATACCTAAACTCTTCTTGAACCTCAGTTAGAGACAGTCAAGAAGAGCCATACCTAAACTCTTCTTGAACCTCAGTTAGAGACAGTCAAGAAGAGCATACCTAAACTCTTCTTGAACCTCAGTTAGAGACAGTCAAGAAGAGCCATACCTAAACTCTTCTTGAACCTCAGTTAGAGACAGTCAAGAAGAGCCATACCTAAACTCTTCTTGAACCTCAGTTAGAGACAGTCAAGAAGAGCCATACCTAAACTCTTCTTGAACCTCAGTTAGAGACAGTCAAGAAGAGCCATACCTAAACTCTTCTTGAACCTCAGTTAGAGACAGTCAAGAAGAGCCATACCTAAACTCTTCTTGAACCTCAGTTAGAGACAGTCAAGAAGAGCCATACCTAAACTCTCCTTGAACCTCAGTTAGAGACAGTCAAGAAGAGCCATACCTAAACTCTTCTTGTGTTAGTCTGATATTATGTTAATCCGGCAAGACCTGAGACCTGAGACACCTTATTCCAAGAGTACCTGCACAGAACTTCATCAACGGTTAATATAAAGTTCAGGATAGTCAAGTACTGTATTTGTTTGAAGCTATATGCCTAGAATACTTGCGTTAATTCGATATGGTGACCAACTGTTTCATTACTAGTTACGGAACCATATTTAACCCGAAAACGGCGAGGGGGGGGGGGGGGGTATTGAACTAGCTCCCCATGGGCAAGCATATTGGCTCCATTCAGGCCTATAATCGTCAATTTACGATAAATATCGTTATTACTTATTCATATGAGCCTATTTTACCTTTACTATAAAGATAGTAACCTGTAACAACAATAAAACAAGTGAAAATATAATTTTTCTGGTCAAAATCGCGAATATAGATGGACCAGCCCATTCATGAATTATGGAGAAAATTGAGGCAACCCCTCCTTTCACGAGGCCTCAAGCCACACTGAGCCTACTCATACACACACTCGCTTGTGTAACACACCCGCTAGGCACATAAGCACATCCTCCACACAGTTTGCTAATGTTAGCACAAAAATATACCAACGAATTAGGGAATAACAGGGAAAATAGGTGATAATTGAAGGGGGAGGGGAAAGGGAGGAAGGAGGGGATGTGGAGGAGTGATATGAGGTGTCGGGGGGAAAAAAAAAAAAAAAAATGTTTAGTGCTACTGGGGCTGTTCAAATGTTTTTTTTTAGGCCTCCCTCTTAAGAGCTTTGCCACCGTCGCCCAGTAAAACCTCTTAAGAGCTTTGCAGCCGTTTACGGGTTAAGACCTCAAGCCCATTAACCCAACTGTAACTTCTTCACATGACCGGCCAACCTGGACGGCCCACGGAGCATCAGAAAAAATCTTCAACTAAGTGCATCTCTCTACCAAGAAAAGAAATAGTATAGAAATTACCGAAATTCAGTATCAGTGACGAGATATAAGAAAAGTTAGAGTTCAAAGTGACCGAAATTAACAGAGTTTGTAATACCTCAAAATACGTGAAAAGTTGTAAAAGTGTTCTACGAAGTTAATCTATAGAGAAAGATTAACATTAAGACGTCCTATAAATGACCCTTTTTAGCACGACGTTCTAACTCAATAAATAATCAAAATACCAAATTAAGACGGATTTTACGCATTCATCAACTCTGTCATATTTCCGCCAATTGAAAAATAAAGAGTCCGTCAAACTTGAACTTTTAGTTACAGAATCTAAGTGTTACACTATCCAGTGAATATCCTAATATTAATAATTTACATATTCACCAATACATACGTCTTGAATACTGATATTAAGTAAAATGCCACAGAATGAAAGGACCGGCGTCACAGGCCAGGATAGCTATAAGGATCACCACACCAACTTCGTTGTCTCCCTTTCACATAACTCCACATATGTATACGTCTCTCCAATCACAGCCTTCTCGTATACAACCCACATTACTTTATTCCTTAACATTTGTATGTACCAACTAAGTATGTATTTAAATTAAGGTACCAACCATGCATGCAGACTATAATATTTTCATTGTGTAGGTACGACGGCAATCTGAAGACACCTCAGTAAACCTATGCCCCTCCCCCTGTTCTGGAGTCCACCACGACTGTCCGGTAATACGAACCTCAGCCGGGTGACTCGCCTAGTCATTCTGGGAAATTAGTTGTTTCAATACTCCCCAGGTCTCTCAACTTGAGATATTAATTGTTTCTTTGTTGTTAATCCGTCACTTAAGACACTCGACTCATATAGATTGTTATTAGTACTGGCGATTAATACTATGTTCATGTTTCACTAGGATTCTTAACCACATTTGTGTAGGATTTATCCTCAACCTATTATATACCCTATCCCTTGTGTGTTACTATTACTATTGCTTCAGATGAGAAAACATCCCCGACTACGAATCTATATTCGAGAGTTGGAGATCGAAATGATTATGTTGAGACGATTCTCTAACTCCTCAAGATAGACGTTACCTGAATTAATATACCATCTACATGTCTATCTGATTACGTCAGCCCTGTACTTAGTTATATAACAATTATATGTTCCCAACCTTCCTAATGCAACCTCCATTTCACTAGACAAGATACCTAGGAGTAGTTCCGAGATTTAATTAGGCAATTACTCATTGATTTGGAAAGCCCCCAGACCATCCCCAATTTCGTATGCGGGTCTGTGCTTAGGAAATTGTCGTGCCGGACAATATCGTCGCATTAATTTCGCGTGAGTTTGGCTACGGGTCAAACTCGGTACAACCGCCTCAAAATTGTTACCCCATGAAAACCCGTTTTCTATGTATGCCCCCGATCCACAGAAAACTAACCTAACCCTGTGCTTGTACTAATCCATATCTGTTGATTTATATAATTAATAATATCCAATTTGCATATGATCATCTCCAGAGAAGTGCAGGAAAACTACCTAGTCTCTCTCTCCATTATGAGATAGATCGATGTCACTCATGCATGTACCCATTCCTAAGTTAAAGAAAAAGTTTTATCCACACTACTCTGCTTAGTGACGCGCGTGCCCAGTGGTAAACTTTTGAGCCACCCTGTCCTTTTGTCCTCTCCCCGTAGGCCTACCAACCCAACTTCACAAACCTTCCCCTCGCATGACGCCCATCAGGATGTTTTTATATCCCGTGCCGAGTCAGTTCCGACTCGAACCCCAGTATACAGAGAGTGCAAACCTATTCTAGTATCTCTTTCACGATCCTCTAACGAGTCTAACCTAAGTAAACCACACTCCCCACCTGAACCGTAGGGGTGTTACGCGCGAGGCTATGCCCCCCTCCCACCCCCTTGAAAGAGGGTATAGGCCATAAAATATCACATCCACCGACCCCAAGCTCAGCTGTTTCGTTTTAGTGCCTAGGATATTATATGAACCAGAAATTGCCCGATCGATATGATCTGACAGAGGCACTGCCCATGTCGAATCGTATTCCGTGCATTTCAACCAGGGTTCATTCGCTTTATATTAACGACTAATACCGTCATTTTATACCCACATTTCGTTTTCGTAAGTTAAGTATTTCTTTTTCCTTCACCCTTGTGTTCCTCCTTTTCCGTCTCTTTCCACACCTATTATACATCTAATCAGTCATCCCTTCTAATTCACAATCCACACTACTCTGTTTTCGTATCTCTGTTGTTTTAAATAAGATTAATTATGACAAATCTGAATACAATCCTCTCCAGAGAGCTCTAGGGAAGCCACCTAGTTTTTCTCTCCATTTAAGAAGATAAACGTATATTACCCCATGCTCCGGGATTCGTTCTAGCACATAAGTAGTTATACAATTGAACTTGAGTTATTCAACCAGGTTCTATACTTTTATATTAACGACGGCAAAATACCGTCCAATTCATGCATGTCACTTTTTCCTAAGTTAACTCTCATTAATCCACCAATACTTTGCGTAGTAACAAGCATGCTTAGGTAACCTTTTATCCACTCTGTAATTTTTCCATACCAACCCGAGCTTAATAACTCCCTCTAAAAAGGATGCCATCAGGATGTTAAATTGTGCCGAGCAAGTCATTTTCTAAAGCTTCCGTAAGCAGAGAGTACAAACCTATTTGGTACCTCCTTTAACTATCCCCTAATATAACTAACCACCCCTACAACCTGGGGCAGTGAATTAATGCGAGCGAGGCTAACCCCCCCTTTCCTCCCCTCAAAGAGGCCCAGCATCTCCCCCTCGCGTAGGACTACAGACATCCTTATGCCCGCCAAAATTCTTGCTAGAAACTCCGGGTAATTACAACCCATACCAACCTCCAAGTTTTCGATTCCAGCCTAAATCCTATTCCTATCCCGTTCCTATCTAACCCCCAAGTCCCCCTTAAACCGTCTTAGACTCCTAATAGCATTTCAGCTAACTCAGAGGAGGATCCTAGCGATAATATTAAAGTAGGCTGCCTTACTGCTTGAGTCCAAAGGCGCGGGATAAACTAGTTTTTTGTTTCCCCAACATCCTCCCCTCAACTCCTATTAATAATTTGTCTTAGAGTAAATGTCAGAAAAAGGTCATTCCTATTGCGGCCTACATGCTAACTTTATAATAGACCTTTAATGCTACCCTCTTCAACCAAGGGATTAAATTAACTTGTATTCCCCTCCGACATCCAAAAGTTAGACAAAGGAACCCCCTCTCCATATATATAGTTCCGCGCCAAAAACAAGCCAGTTCGAGAGGATATAAGCCATGTAACGGAAGCGCCGCAATCGTAGATATATTACCCAGCTCCACCCTCAGGATATACAGTGATTTGCGGTGTTCGCGATCCAAGTGCCTCTGTGAGGGAGCGAATCAATCCTTGACAATATATTGTTGCAACTGAGAAACCAGGGGCAAGATTATATCTTTCAACAACCGATTCGTAAATTATTTTTGATTGTCTCATAAACATATTGTCAGCCGATTCGCCACTACTTTGGGTTTAAGAGCAATCATAACTCATAACCCGGGCCCAGGTAGAAAGATCTGGTTATGTTAGAAGGGATTACGCGAGTTTAGGAGAAGACTCGACGAGAAGATTCCTGGGCAAACAATTGTCTGTTTGACCGAAAGGCGAAAAGCCGTTTGCACGTCTGAACCTCCTCATAAGGCCAGAATTAGTAAGAAAAGTCGTTCTCCCGACTGTCTTACGTTACTTCGATCCACTGTTTTCTCTGGCTATGCCGATGACAGAGGCATTTAAGGCTTTCAGTAGGAGTCCCATAACGACGTGTCATCAACGGCTAGACAAATTAGCCCAACTGTACACTTCTCTACACTCCCGGACAACTTGGACAGCAAAAGAGTCGCTATTAGCCCCCAACACACCAACTCAAGATAACGAGATGCCTAGCCTTGTGATTTAAGTTATCTACGTATCGTTGAGTAATGTGATCAGAAGAATCATTCCTGAACGTTGGAAGTGGGAAGCGAAAGAACTCTATTCAAATCCGCGAGCAGTGCTAAGAGAAGATACAAAGGCCACTACCTTAACCGAGTGCTCCAACATCTATTGTTCGTGCGAATCCTATTACGTACTCTATACCCGAGTGTTTAACAGTTTAAATAAAGCTGTATTACAAACCATTTATCCACGATTATTTTTGTCCTCTGTTGATTTCCTTTATGTACTTTGCAATATATCCAATAACCCAGTCTTGCAGAACTCACCTATACCAAGTTAAACCTGTATAAAATCAGGGCATAACATTAAGAAACTAGTGAATTTATACAAAATAAGAGGATTTTCACACACCTTCAGGAACTCTGAAAATAATCTCAGTCAGTGCCATAATATTTCAGTCCACAAACTTGAACTCAAACTGAAAAAATTCATCAATGCTTAAGCTTCCATATTTTGTGCCAAGAAATATAGGAACGTGTATCACATCGTCCACTATTATCCACGAATAGAAGTTAAATCAAGAGATATCCTGAATATAGATAAAACCTGAATTTAGTAACTTTATTATAAACTTTTGAGAAGAGAATAGTGCGTATGATTCTCAAGAAGAATATTACTTAGACAAGTTAAATTGAATATACCTGATCTCCATCTAGATCCACGATCGTGCTGGGAGAAATAAAAATAGAGTTGTGCCACTTATGATTTGTCCATGTTTAGTGTTTATGATTCATACATGTGTAACTAATGAGTAAGTGAATAAAGCTGTATTACAAATTATCTTTCGATATTATACATATCCTCTATTGTGTTATTTATAATTATGTACTTGCATGAACTCCGATATTCCAGTCTCGAAGAACTCGCCTTATTCAATCGTTAATCCTGCATAACATCAGGGCATAACACCTATGTTCAAGCCATATTGGAGTGCTTTGCATAAATTATTACTTCAGTACTTCATTTCTTGTGATTTGAGACTTATTATCTCTGTGCCATTACTCATATGTTCATTCGTAACATTATTCTTATGTGTAGGCTATATGATTGTCATTCTTATTTCTCCAGAGAATGATTGAGATTGTACTATAGCGGTTAAGTAATAGGCCTACAACTTGTGTATCCTTGTGTATTTTGTAGGTAGTAGGGGTAGGCAGCCCCGCCCAGGGAAGTACTACCGCCAAGGTTTCGGGAGACTCAGGGAATAGCCTGAATTCCATTTTCTCTCCCAGGCCTTGGTAGCTGGATACATATCTTTCTGCCTCACACATCAGGGGTATCAGGAAAGCCCTCTTTATATAACATACACATCCAACTTCACGACATTGCCCTACATCGCTATCCTCTATCCATAAAACACTACTCTTCCCACTACATATCATACATGTAACACCATACACTTACCAAATAAATATGGCAGTACAATTGTTAAGAGCAAACCTGGTGGTCCCTCGGATATCCACCCCCGGCAGGGTTGGGTCATTGACACAGGGCCCTCCCAGTCGTCATCATGCGACTGTGTCAAGAGCATTGCAACGTCCCAAAGCTGCTCGTCGGTGCAGCTTTTTCTTTAGTAATATAAGGGGACTTCACTCTAACATCAATTCTGTACACCAATTTCTTCAAGCAGAATCCCCTACTCTCCTTTTTTTGACAGAGACTCAAGTAACATCCACATCTGACACGTCTAGATTTAATTTTCCAGGTTATCAACTGCTCCAAAATTTCAGACCTAAAGGAGGTGTATGTTGCTTCGCAAAATCTGAAATTGCCCTGGAGGAGGTTACTAGTTTCAATTGTCCCTATTTTGATTATTCTATATACAAATTAATTTCTGCTGGTAAATTTAAATACATATGTTGCATCTACCGTTCCCCAAATACTCCTCCAGAGCAAAGTCTTTTTGATTCTCTGTTCTCACAACCCAGTGTCCTCAACTTAAATGCTTCTTCTGAAATCACTGTGTTGGGTGATTTTAATGTCCATAATGTTGAATGGCTCACTCATTCAGCCAGGACTGATGATGCTGGTCTTGAATGTGAGCTATTTGCAGACTCATTTAATCTCACTCAACTAGTCAACCAACCCACCCGTGTACCAGATAATCCTAATCATAATTCCCACCTACTGGACTTATTTTTAACAACCAATTCAGAAAATTATGATGTTACAGTGAGGTCCCCGCTTGGATCTTCTGATCACTGTCTGATACAGGCCACCTGTCTATCACCTACCACACCTTCCCACTCTGAACCTGTTTTGGTGACTAAATGGCATTACAATAGGGCAGACTGGGAGGGTCTTCAAGGTTTCTTTATTGATATTCCCTGGACCTCTTTCTTTTCTAATGATGCACACTCCACCTTGAGCCACATACAAGATTTTGTAAAAATTGGAATGGAAACTTTTATTCCTCATCAAAAGTACAGTAAAAGATCTAATTCACCTAAATGGTTTGACCATAATTGTGCTAGAGTAACTGAACAAAAAGCAATAGCCTACAATGCATACACAAGATTAAAAACACATGAAGCCTTTAATTACATTAGAAACATCAGAAATCATGCCAAAACTGTATTAAACCTAACTAAATCAAACTTTCTCCACAAGCAGGCAAATAACCTTCTAAATAATCCAAATGATAACAAAATATTTTGGTCTACTCTTAACTCATTCAAATCCAACTTCACTACTGCTTCATCCATTCCACCATTAAAATCTCCGACTGGCAATCTTGTAAGTGACCCACGAGGTAAAGCTAATCTTCTTGCGGATATTTTCTCCACGAACTCAACCTTAGATGAATTAAATCAAGATGTCCCTGTACTTAATTTTAATTCGCCTGAAATTCCCTCACTTAACCTCTGAACTGCGCATTGGGGTAATTAGAACGTCTGCCTGTGCTGACGTATTTGAGCTGTTTCCATCACTAAAATATTCATTTTACCATAAATAGCATTAATACTTATCCATATGCGCCTATTATAGGTTGATTATAAAGGTATTAACCTGTTACAACAATTAAACGAGTGAAAACAGCGTTTGGATGGTCAAAATCGGCGATACAGGCCGCGAGTTACATAATGTATGGGTGAGGCAACCTCCTTTCCCGCCAATTTCCCCCAAGGCCACTGAGACACTGTCGATCGATACTCTCTCTCTCTCTTGCACTCGCTTGTTAACAGTGATGACAATGCCCTGCTTGCAACTCGCTAATGTTAGCACAAAAATATACCTCAGAATAAGGGAATAACAGGGACAATAGGTGATAACTGAAGGAGGGGAGGAAAGTGGGGAAGGAGGGGAGGTAGAGGAGTGATATTTTGCATGGCCCAGGGGCAATTTTTTTTTTTTTTTTTTTTTCGATGTTTAACCCGTCCAGCCCCGGCTAGTTTTGTAATGTTTGTTCACCAGAACCCGGCCGGTTTTCAAAAAATGGTTTTATTACAGAAACAATAGCGAATGGGTTAGGAATGAAGGAAAAACCACGAAAAACCGCTCAAAAAGCTTAAAGAATGGTCCTACAGAGCCCCCGAAAACGTATTTTACAAGAGTAAAAAATTGAAGGCAATTATCCCAAAAAAACAGGTTATTGCGCGCTTACGCGCACGCACGTGGACTTTGAGAGTTTTCAACCATCGGCACGGTTGCGTGGGATACGTACACAGTTCCCATACAAATCTGAACCCTCTTGAGTGGCTACACCTGAGGTTACGGTCGGCGCAATTAGGGTGACGTGCCAGGCGCGTCTCTGGAGCTGTGTGTTACATACATCGCCGACGCGCCAGGCGCGTCGCTGGGGCTGTACGGGTTAAAGTTGATTTTTTTTTCTCTGACTCTTAAGAGTCTTCCCGCAGTCCGCCGGGGAACTCTTAAGAGTCTTCCCGCAGTTCCCGGGTTAAGATCCACACCAGACATGTCAAAACTATTTTGCAGAATCTCTCAGTAGATAAGGCTCCTGGTCCAGATGAAATTCCTCCAATAGTACTTAAGAATTGCTCCTTGGTGCTCGCTCCTGTATTGGCAAATTTTTTCCGTCTGTGTACTCATACCTCATGCTTCCCAGTACCCTGGAAAGAAGCAAACATCCATCCAGTTCCTAAAAAAGGTGCCTCTTCAGATCCATCAAACTACAGACCAATAGCTATAACTTCCACTCTTGGTAAAGTCTTTGAAATTATATTAAATAATCACATAATTAAGCATCTTGAGAATAATAAATTAATCAGTGATAGGCAATATGGTTTTAGACGATGTCGATCAACTGCAGACATTCTTTGCCTTCTTACGCATCAAATCAACCAAGCTACAGACCAACATGGTGAAACACATACAATAGCACTGATATATCAAAGGCATTTGATAGAGTCTGGCATCAATCCTTATTGTCGAAGATGTCACACTACGGCCTTGCATCATTAATTCCATTAATTTCTTCTTATCTTCATAACAGAAAAATATGTGTAATGGTAGATGGCCTTTATTCTCAATTTCACTCAATAAATGCTGGTGTTCCCCAGGGATCAGTTTTGGCCCCAACTCTGTGCAGGCTGCACAGCTACTGCACCCACAGATCATCTACATCAAGAAACCAAAATCCTCAAAGTCAAAGACCATCTGGACATGAGAGGCACTCAATTCCTGGCAGCAGACTCCACGAACCAAGACCACCCACTAAACTACATGACAACACACCCACAGACACCAAGAAATATCAAAACAACACCCAGCACATGGTATCACACACAATTACTGTCCTCTCTCCCTCCCTGCCCACCCCGAACCAACTTCCATAAGCACATCCATACTCATATCTCTCGCCGATCCATCCACTCACTCACAGACAACACGCAGCTCCAAGCACGACCTCCCGAAATCCATCCTTCTGAATCCTCCCTTCCTCGCTAGGACAGAGTCCACCTGGCCAGGCTGAGATGCGGACACCATCCAGCTCTCCTGAGCTATCAGAAGAGACTGGATGACTCCGTTGTCGACGCCTGCCCGGGATGTAACACAGCACCCCATACCATTAAACACATCATAGAAGACTGCATTTCACACAACCACTTACACCAACAACACAATCTACACTCAACGAGAGCTCTGTGGGAAAGCCCGATCGTGGCCATGGCCTTCCTCAGGGACTCGGGGCTGTTCGGCCAGGCAGCTTAGGGAACAACAACAACAACAACTCTGTTCCTCATTCATATCAATGATCTCATATTTACCACTCGTAATCCAATACATTCCTACGCAGATGACTCAACACTCCCTTCACATTTACCAATTCTTTCACCCAACCCGATCTTATAAATTCAAAAATAAACACTGCAATTTCTCTGAACCAGGACCATTCTAGAATTAATGAATGGGGACAAAATAATCTAGTTTCCTTTAATGCACAGAAAACCAAGTACATTCAATTTTCTTACCGACAGAGTCTCACTGACTCCCATATATTTTTTAATGATGTAAATATTCCCACTTCCCCTAGTATTGACATTCTCGGTGTAATATTAACTACAGGTACTAACTAGAGCTGGACACATTATGTTAGAAGCATTGCTAAGAATGCCTCTAAAAAACTGGGACTCCTGTACAGAGTTCGAGAATTCTTCACTGACGAGCAGTTGGCCGTAAAGCTGATGAGGAAAATGGAAAGTTGGGTGAGGAGGATAAGAAGAAGTTTTTCTGGAGAGTGAGGGACGGGAAATTGAGGAAGTGGCTTATAAGAATGGAAGGGAGAGGGAGAGCAGGGAGGGAAGAGAATGTGACAGAAGTTGTGGCAGAGGTGGAGAGCAGGGTGGAAGCATCTCGGGGAGAGGCAGAAGAAGCTGCAGACCCAGTGCCAGTAGTGTGAGGGGGGGAGTAGGGCACGGACAGGAGGAGCGGGATGATGTAGCTGCTGAAGGAATGGTAGAAAGATTAAGGATTATGTTTAGTTGTTGTTGTTGTTGTTGTTCCCTAAGCTGCCTGGCCGAACAGCCCCGAGTCCCTGAGGAAGGCCATGGCCACGATCGGGCTTTCCCACAGAGCTCTCATTGAGTGTAGGTTGTGTTGTTGGCGTAAGTGGTTGTGTGAAATGCAGTCTTCTATGATGTGTTTAATGGTATGGGGTGCTGCGTTACATCCCGGGCAGGCGTCGACAACGGAGTCATCCAGTCTCTTCTGATAGCTCAGGAGAGCTGGATGGTGTCCGCATCTCAGCCTGGCCAGGTGGACTCTGTCCTCGCGAGGGAGGGAGGATTCGGAAGGATGGATTTCGGGAGGTCGTGCATGCAGCTGCGTGTTGTCTGTGAGTGAGTGGATGGATTGGCGAGAGATATGAGTATGGATGTGCTTCTGGAAGTTGGTTCGGGGTGGGCAGGGAGGGAGAGAGGACAATAATTGTGTGTGATACCGTGTGCTGGGTGTTGTTTTGATATTTCTTGGTGTCTGTGGGTGTGTTGCCATGTAGTTTAGTGGGTGGTCTTGGTTTGTGGAGGCTGCTGCCAGGAATTGAGTGCCTCTCATGTCCAGATGGTCTTTGACTTTGAGGATTTTGGTTTCTTGATGTAGATGATCTGTGGGTGCAGTAGCTGTGCAGCCTGTAATGATCTTCAGGGCTTTGTTTTGAATAGTCTGTAAGGTCTTATGATGTGTTTCAGCTAGGTTAGAAGCCCAGGCTGGGCTTGCGTATTCCATTACTGATCTTATGTATTGTTTATATACTGTGGTGGTAGTTTCTTTGTTGTGTCCAAATTTTGTGTGAGCAAGTGACCTGAGGGCGTTAAGTCTGGGTGTCAGTTTCTTTTTAATGTTTGTGGTGTGCTGTTTGAATGTCATATGAGTATCATATGTTACTCCTAGGATTTTGGGTGTGTGTTGTTTATGGTGAGTTGAGGGATGTATTCGTGTTCACCTGTCCAGCTTGTGAGCAGGGTTGCGGTGGATTTGGCTGGGGCTAGATTAAGTCTGTTTGTAGTGCACCAGCCATGTAGTGTGTTGAGATAGGGTTGAAGGAGATCTGTTGCTCTTCTTGGGTCATGGTGTGTGCATGTGAGTGTTATGTCATCTGCATAGGAGGCTAAGTTTATTTGGGGAGTATTGGGTGTAGTTATATCGTGCATGTACAGATTGAAGAGTGCGGGCGATAGGACGGATCCTTGTGGGACTCCGTTTGGAAAGTTTCTGATTTTAGATGACTGACCGGCAAAAGATACGTGTGCACATCTGCCTGCTAGGAAGTTGGCCAGCCACCTTTTTGTGTTGTTGTGCATGTTTGTGTTGTAGATTTTGTTTGTTAGGTTGTGGCGGGGGATGGCATCGAAGGCTTTACTAATGTCAAGTGTGGCTAAGAGTGATCTGTGTGAGTTGATGCCGTCAAAAGCTCTTTGTGTAAGGTCTGTGAGAAGAGTGTTTGTGGAGTGCAGTGGCCTAAAGCCATGTTGTGTTGGAGCTAGGGGTAGGTCGGGTGTAATTAGTTGTAATACTAGGCGTTCCATGACTTTGGAGGGGGAGCAAAGGAGTGTGATGGGGCGGTGCGAGGAGGGTAGCGTGGGGTCTTTGTTGGGTTTGGGGAATGTGATGATGATACCATGCTTCCAAATGTCTGGTATTGTGTTGTGTGAATAGCTGTAGTTTGATATGTTAGTGAGTGTTTGTATGCCTTGTGGTCCCAGGTGTCTGAGGTGTATGTTGCTTATGTTGTCTAGGCCACAGGCGGGTGAGTGCTTGAGATTGTTGATGATATGCTTTGTCTGGTGATTGGTGAAGGGTGTATAGTCAGGGTCTGTGGGGAATTGTCTCTTACGTCGGATGACACGTCGGTCGTCTTTGTGAGGTTTTAGGTGGCTGACATGTGAGAAGTGATTGATGAGAGTGTTTGCTTGTTGTTTACATGAAGGAGTAGAGTCTGTTGTTGTGATTGCAGCATGTGATTGTGTTGTGTTGCTGTTGGAAAGTGTGATGCTGTTTAGTGTTTTGTAGAGTTTTGGGGGGTTTGTTTTGTGATCAAGTGTTTGTAGGAAGTTATTCCAATTTAGTTTTTGTTGTTCTTGTATTTTGTTGTTAGTTTGGGTGTTGAGTGCTTGAATTTGTTGTGTGATGTCTTGTGTGTGGGGTGCTGGGGAGTGTTTCAGTGTGTCGCGTTGTCTGATGAGGTTTTGAATTTCTGGTGTGTAGTTGGGGTTGTGTCTTTTTCTGTTACCTCTTGGAATGTGTTTCTTGTCAGCGTTTTGGATAGTTTTATTGAGTATGTGTACAGCATTGTTGATGTTAGTGATGGGTGTACTGTTTAGAGTTGTGAAGTGTTGTTCTGTCTCATTTGTAAATGCTTCCCAGTTAGCTCTTTTATAATTGGTGTATGTGTGTTTGTGGCTAGCTGGGGTGAGTCTGGTTTTGGTGGTGATAATGATCGGGAGGTGGTCAGAGCCTAAGGTTCTGACCACCCTCCAGGATGTTGTGGGGGCGAGTTCTGGGGAGCAAAAGGTGATGTCTGGAGATGATGAGTTATAGAGGGCTTGGTGAGGAATATGGGTATGTTGATGTTATGTTTAGTAATGTGGATGTGTTTACCCAGGACAAGAAAAGAGAACTGATATGTAGGTTGGAGGATAAAGAGGAAAAACCTGATGTCATAGCCTTACAAGAAGTAAGACCAAAAAATGCTAGAATTGAAAGGGAACTGGTGGAGTATAGTTTGGAGGGTTTTGAGTTGTACGAGAGGAATGCTATTAGAGCAGAGGTTGGAAGAGGACTGTTTATTTATGTAAGAAAAGAGCTCAAGGTAAATGAGGTGGATATGAGACAGCAGTATTGTGAGTATTTGTGTATTGAAGTAAAATGTACAAGAGGGTCAATTCTAATTGCCTCTATATATAGAAGCCCAAATAATAGTAGGGAAGAGGATGATAACCTACTGAAAGCAATGGAGGAAATAGATAATAGAGAGAACAAATATAAGATTTTGATTGGTGATTTCAATTTGCCAAGGATCAACTGGGCAAATTGTACTACTCCAGCAGGACAGTGTAGCCTTGAAAACAAGTTTATAGAGAAAGTAAGAGATTGTTTTTTAGCGCAACATATTACAGAGATGACAAGATATAGAGATGGGACACAGGGGAGTGTACTTGATTTAATTTTTAGCAATGAGGAGTATATAGTGGAACATGTCAATGTGGATAGCCCTATAGGTCGTAGTGACCATGCCTGTATAAGTTTTAGTTGCAATATTAAAACAGAGAGGGATGATAGAAGCAATAAAAAAAAATATATACATTTATGACAGAGCAGATTATGAGCTGCTGAGAAGGTGTCTGGACATTGACTGGGGGGAATACTTGAACGGTGAAGACGCTGAAGGAATGTGGAGGAAGTTTAGAGTCAAACTGGAGGAAGTTATATCCAAATGTGTACCGTACCAGTAAGGGAATATAAGGATAAAACAAAATTGAGGAAAAGAACGAACCCAGAATTACCAATGAAAAGAAAGCTGTGGACTTTGATAAGAAGAAAGAAATGATTGTGGGATAGATTAAAAGTGTTAAAAAAGAACACGGGGTCTAGTATAGAAGCTAAAGTAGTGGATTTGGAATGTAGACAGATAAACAATAAAATAAGGTGGGAGACAAGGAGGGGGGTAAAGAAAAAGGAGAGAGAGAGATTGCAAGAAATGTGAAGGATAATCCAAAAATATTCTGGAAATACATTCAGGAAAAGTTAACGAGAAGAGTAGGGATCCTGGAGCTGTTAGGGGGGTTGGATGATGGGAGTAGAGCGGAAACGGATAAGGAGAAAGCAGAGGTGCTGGGGAAATACTTTGGGGGGGTACTAACAGTAGAGTCGGATGATGCAGTGCCAAATATTCCCATCAAACAGGCACCTGCACTAGAATTAATAGAGTTTTCCCATGCCAGAATAAGAAGGGCTATAGAAAAAATGAACAGAAGTAAGTCCCCGGGACCGGATGGGATACACCCAAGAATCATAAAGGAAGGAGGTGAGATGTTAGTAGAGCCATTGAAAATGTTATTTGAGGTATCGTTTAATACAGGACAAATCCCGATGGACTGGAGAGAGGCGAACATAATAGCTATATTTAAGAAGGGAAAGTGAAATGACCCAGGAAATTATAGACCAGTCAGTTTGACAAGTGTTGTGTGTAAACTAATGGAAACGGTAATTAGAGAAGGAATAATGGAGCATATGAAATCAAACCAACTTTTCAGTGGGAGACAGTTCGAATTCTTGCCGGGGAGGTCGAATGTACTACAGCTAATTAAGGTGGTAGATGATTGGTTGCAAATTCTAGAGGATGGTGATGTAATAGACGTGGTATATTGTGATTTTATGAAGGCCTTCGATAAGGTCCCACATACAGGATAGAATAACAAATGTTGAGCTGAGGAGACGTTTAGGTATAAAGAGTATTAGCGAGGTGATGCGTACAAGTAGACTGGGATGGTATGGACATGTGGAGAGAATGGATGAACAAAATTGGGTGAAAAAATGCAGGTCTGTGATTGTGGAGGGAGCTGCACCAAGGGGTGGACCGAGGAAGACCTGGGATCGGACTATACGCGCCGATCTCAAATCCAAGAACTTGACAAGTGAAGCAGCCCTTAACAGGGTTGCCTGGAACGCCGCCATTAGGACAAGAGACTGAAACTGCACTTATGTGTGGAACACTCAACTTTCTCTTCATAATTGCTGAGGGGCACAGGGCCCTGGGTGGGGCTTTGGTTTCCCGGGCGTTTCCGCACCATCCTCAGCACCCCGCCATGGAGTGGCTTCGGTTACCCAGGCTTAATTGTGGTCGGCGGGGAGGGTTCTGTGGGGGCACTCGGTTATGGCCTTGGAATTGCTCGGGGCCTTGGGGCTGTTCGGCCAGGCAGCTTGGGGAACAACAACAACAACAACAACAACAACAACAACAACACTCAGTCTTAAAATTTTATGTACTGTATGTATGTATGTATAAAAGGTTAATAGAGAAAGTTAGAAGCTATAATATAGGGGAGAAATGTGTGAAATGGATAGAAGCCTTCCTGAAAGATCGGAGACAGAGCGTGCTGGTGAATGGAATAGGCTCGGGGTGGAGGGAAATTATAAGTGGGGTTCCTCAGGGATCTGTGTTGGGACCACTACTGTTCGTTATATTTATCAACAACTTACCTGAAGTTATAACTAATGGAAGTGAGGTATACCTGTATGCGGATGACACTAAGATGTATAGAAGAGTGAGGAGTAAGGAAGATGTGAGTTTGCTTCAAGGAGATGTGGATGGCATGAAGGGATGGTCTGAGCATTGGTTAATGCCTTTTCATCCAAAAAAATGCAAGTACATGCGGATTGGGACAAGCAAGATAGACAAGGTAGGATACAGTATATATGAAGCGATGGAGGAAGTGAATGCAGAAAAGGATATAGGAGTAGTGATAGACAATAACTTAAATTTCTCAGAACATTTAGCAGAAAAGATAAACAAAGCCAATAGAATTGTAGGGCTGATAAGGAGGACATTTGTGACACTTGACGAAGAAATCTTCAGGAATCTCTATACAGCGCTGGTTAGGCCGCACCTGGAATATGCAAACCAGGTGTGGGCTCCATATACATGTATGGTAAAGGATATAGAAGCAGTGGAGAAAGTGCAGAGGAGAGCTAGCACCAACGTTGAAGAACGCGGGCTATGAGCAGAGGTTGAGGGCACTGGGGCTTCCGACACTGGCATATAGGAGAAAGAGAGGGGATATGATAGAGACTTTTAAGATAGTGTCAGGAAAGTATGATGAGGATGTGTGTGAAGGTATCTTCTTGATGCGGGAGGGAACAAGAACGAGAGGACACTCAAAGAAAATTTACAAAGAAAGAAATAGGCTTGAGAAGGCAAAGAACTCATTTTGTGATAGAGTGGTAAATGAGTGGAACGCACTGCCCCAGTATGTAGTCGATTCCGAATCAATAAGGGAGTTTGAAAGTAATCTTGATAAAGCATGGGGAAGACAAGATTTGAAGTTTGATTATAAAGCAAAAATACAGAATAGTAAAAATGTTGCGTCTGCTACCGCCGCCGCCAACACCGTGAACGACCGCAGCAGTGCAAGTACTGGTACTGAGCTGGATACACAGGCCTAGTTTGCCTTTTTCCAGAGGATCTACTGTAAGAAACTGTAAGTAATAATTTTTTATATAAAAGTCATGTGCGTTCTCAGATGGATTACTGTTCACCTCTGTGGAGTGGAAGTGGAGTGGTTGCATTGAGGCAGTTGGCCAAAATTCAAAATAAAGCTATTAGATTAATCAATAATCCTGCAATCACACAGGACCTTCCTACATTATCCATACAAAGAAACGTTGCATCCCTTGCATTATTCTACAGATATTTTCACAGCAATTGTTCCGAAGAACTTGCTTCAATTGTGCCGCCTCTCCACATCTTTCCCCGTAGAACTAGGGCAGCTGAGAGCGCCCATGAATTTACACTTTCTCCTCCACAATGCAGAACTTCTGCTTATCAAAATTCATTTATCCCCAGAACTACTACTCTTTGGAATTCACTTCCCTCGAGTTGCTTTCCACAAACTTACAATCTACAACAGTTTAAATCCAGTTGTTACAAACATTTTATGAATGGAGGGTGCCTTTAGGCACATGGACCTTTTTGTTTTATCCGTGTTTTTCCTTCCTCCGTTCATTGTCTCTTAAAAAAAAAAAAAAAAAAAAAAAAAAAAACACACACACAGTAAGACATGGGTCGGCTGCAGGATGACATAAATGTACAGTAGTGTTTCAGTAGACCAAGGAAAACTAATGCGTTTTCATGAAGAAAATTTCCAATTGATATGATACGGAGAGGATAATGTCATGAAAGGGAACACAAATTACATAATGGAATCCAACCACATTATAGAGCATAAAGGTAGTGTAAAGGACCTTGGGGTGTTAATGTTTGAAAACATGGGTTTCAAAGAACATAACCAAGTCAAAGTTGCAGGGGACAAACGGCAAATAGTTTGGATTCTACTGTACATACATTTAGAACACTCAGTGAATTGTCTATGACACATACATTCAGTGTACAACTATATTTCAGCTGGTAAATCTGTTAAATATCGATATCTACAGCTCTAACTACCATATAGCTCAAAACTCACAAGCAGTTAATTGGTGCCCCGAAGTATCAGTATACTGTACAGTATAAAGTCCCGGATGTCAGTTGTCGTACCAAGCACCAATCACCTGAAATATAAACACAATAGCATTAACATCAGGTGGATGGAACTTATCAGCCTTGGTTGGCAACCTATCTGGGGGAGTAAACCTTATACAAATCCTTACTGCTCACCTAAGGGTGAAATCACACATATCACTTTACACACCCATCACTCATCAGCCTAAATAAATAAATATAATTATAACTAGGAATAAATTATCTAAATAACCTTAACCTAACCTGATGATTTATGCCTTGTTATAGCTATTGACATATATTAAGGCTGATGATTGTGATCGGTGTGTGTGTGTGAACTGTGAAGTGTTCCGCCCGATAACTCAACACTTAGCAAAGTATTTTCCGTACTTTCTGAAGTTTGAAAAAAATAATAAAACACATACTGGTACTGGTCAGTATAAAACTATACTAGCTAATAACAAATAAAATGATAGAAAAACATAATTTTATATTAATCACACCAACAGCCATTGGGAAAAAAATAAGGGAAGGAATGTAGTATCCGGGCATACGGTTGTCATGTTTACATAGGTTGTGCACTCGCGGTTACGTTACCGTCTATTTTGAATGCAATATTTTCTAATATTTGGCCCCTGCTGGCAATATATATAATGATGGGTGTAGGGCCAACTCGCCCCATCTATGATTACCAACTCGGCCCGTCTTGCATTACCAACTCAGTACCAACTCGGCTCGTCTTTCATTACCAACTCGGCCCATATATTTGAAAATCTGTTATCAGTGTTTTGAACAACGGATTCAAACTTTAGTGGTTTGAGAACTTTGAGTCAATATACGGAGGCCCACCAAAGATAAAGAAAGGCTTGGTAAAAATTGAAGAGATCCCGGACAGCCTTTTTACTACAGTAGTTATTTTGTTTGGTTAGGTTAGGTAAA
This sequence comes from Lithodes maja, assembly GCA_037953745.1. Taxonomy (NCBI): domain Eukaryota; kingdom Metazoa; phylum Arthropoda; class Malacostraca; order Decapoda; family Lithodidae; genus Lithodes; species Lithodes maja. Next base: position 21,718 of record JBAKBP010011280.1, on the reverse strand, counting down.
AAGGCTGTCCAAGGTCTCTTCAATTTTTACCAAAGGCTTCAAAGAAAATTAGTGATAGGCTACAATCATTTGAAAGATATTAATTTTCAAAACGCGTAACGTTGAAAAACTTTAATCAGTGATTCGAACAATGATTACTTTCGTGGTTTGAGTCCATGTACAGTAAGTAGGCCCACCAATGATAAAGAAAGGATTCAAGTTTGCCTTTTAGCCGACGGAGAAGTGCTAAGAAAACAGAGAGCCAAATACTGTATGTTAAACACTTAGCCTATGATTGGTAGAGTAGAATATATACCATAAGGAAGGGTATTAGGTTAGGCCATGTGGTCCGAGTTGGTAATGAGCCATGTGGGCCGAGTTGGTATGTAATGAACCAAGTTGGTATTTGATAATAATAATAATAATAATAAGCATGTTACTTATTTCTCATAAGCGCCAATTTTTCCGAAGAATTCACTAGCGCTCGAAAAGAGAAAGAAAAAAGAACAAAAATCAATGCATCAAAAGAAGGCTTATATACAACACACATTTAACAATCACTAGCAGTGGCAAAATAGCCTAAACTCTATAGCCATCTGTCATGACACCTCTCTCAAGATCATAGCTTCTCTCAAAGAGAAAAGTCTTAAGTTGTCTCTTGAAGCATTCAACAGAACTCAGTTGTCTCATGGACAGCGGCAACCTGTTATACAACCTCGGAGCCATGTAGGAGAAAGACCTCTCAAAGAAAGAAGACTGCTGGAAAGCCCATGGTTCATCAAGACGAAAAGGGTCATTGTCATGACGCACAACTACACCATGGTGTGCCGGTGGGCGCCTGAGCAGCTCCGCAAGGTACCTAGGCTCACCAAATTTGAGAACCTTAAAAGTCACCAAACACAACTTAAATTCTATTCTTGCTCTTACTGGCAGCCAGTGCAGTTCTATGTGAAGAGATGTAGTAGGAGTTCTAGGTGGAACACCAAAAATTAGTCTTGCGGCCCTGTTAAGAACAGACTGAACTTTCTTCAAAATATAATTTGGAAGACCCACCAACAGGGCATTGCAATAATCAACACGAGAGAAGACCAATGAGTGAACCAACGTCAGGAGGCAACGTCTGGTTATAAACGGCTTCACCAAATAGAGATTTCTGATGTGCAAGTAACAACTTTTAACTATCTGGTTTACATGCTCTTTGAAATCTAATCGGGAGTTCACATATACACCCAGATTTCGAACAGAGTTGGCCGGTCGCAGCTGAGATCCACCCACATTGATGGAGAGGGCACCTACTATATCATCAGCTCTTCTATTTCCTCGGATGATGAGAATATCAGTTTTACCATCATTTAGTTTAAGTTTTCTCGCTCTCATCCACTTCTTGATATCAGACATCAACAATTCCATCTTACTCCGTATATCAACTATATTTGTGATTCTCACATAAATCTGGGCGTCATCTGCATAAAAGTGAAAGGTGACATTATGTGCACGAAGCAGAAGAGACAAACTGCTAATATAAATTATAAATAGGATAGGACCTAAAACTGATCCCTGCGGAACACCATACTGCAGGGGTGTCGAGTCCGAGACCACTTGATTTACCATCACACTCTGGGATCTACCTGACAAGTACGACCCAAGAAGCAAGAGAGCGGAGTCACGCACACCACAATCATAAAGATCACTCAATAACAACTCGTGATCCACTGTGTCAAAAGCCGCAGAGAGATCAAGCAAGACCAATAGTGAGGCCACACCATTGCAAATGTTCTCAACTAGATCATTATGTACTCTAATCAATGCTGTTTCAGTTGAATGATGCTGTCGGTAAGCAGACTGAAAAATTGGGATAGTTTCATTCTGCTGAAGTAGTGGTTGTAATTGGTCAAGTATTGCACGCTCTAATATCTTTGATATGAAGGACAGGTTGGAGACAGGACGATAGTTCAACATGTTCTCAACATCAAGTCCAGGTTTCTTTAGAGTAGGTCGGAGTAGTGCATGCTTTTCAGAATGTGGGAAGCTACCTTCAGAGAAGCACTTATTAATTATTTTGGAAATAAACTCAACTGTGTGATCATAGACTCTTGGTAGCTTGGAAACATTTATGGGATCCAACGGGCAAAATGTTTTATTGAGGTTTCTTATGTAGGACGAGATCATGTCCACCTCTACTGAGTGAAAGGATGAGAGGACATTATTAGGAATGTGTCGGGGTTGGAGTACAACTGAAAGTTCTTCACCAACAGAAGCATCATCCAGTTCCTGTCTTATGCGAGTTATCTTGCCAGCAAAAAATGCCACAAAGTTGGCAGCCAACTCGGCATCAGGTACAGAAGGTCTTAAGCTGACTCTTGTTTTTCCAAGTAAACTGTTTACAATTGAAGCCAACCTCCTCTGGTCGTTACCACACGAGTCAACTTTTCCCTGATAATACACTTTCTTTTCATCTTTGATTTTGTGGACCACAGCTCTTCTGGCTGACAGATATTGCAACCATGTAGAGTCTGTTTTATTTTTCCGCCATTCACGTTCAGCTCTTCTACGCGCTCTTCTAAGAAATTTAACTCGAGTGCTATACCAGGGCGAATCATCTCGTACTATGATTTTCTTCTCTACTTCTGGACAGTGATGATCGAACACTAATTTAAGTGCATTTCCATGTACCTCCACCAGCTCATCTGAAGTAAGGTTGGAAGTATCAATACTTCCCAAGTACTGTTTTACTTCACTGCTAGCCAAATTTAGGTCTGCATTTTTATAATTTCTAAATCTGATTACTTTTTCATGTGTGAGTGGCTTAGGGAAATCAAAGCTGAAAGTAATCAAAGCATGATCAGAGGTATTAGGGTCAGCATTCTCAACATCAACATCCAGAACACCACCACAACCCACAGGAGAGAAAACCAAGTCAAGGGTGTGTCCTAAGATATGAGTTGGGTGGGACACATGATTTACAAAATTGTTCTGATCAGTCAACTCAAGGAACTCAGGAGAGAATGGCTTCAGATGAGGGCTGTCAACCCAGTAATTAAAATCTCCACATATCAAAAGTCTTCCGGTTTTAGCAGAAAATTCCTCGAGAAACTGCCCAAACTCTTCCATAAAACCCCTATCTGTGCCACGATGGCCAGGCCTATAGACAACTGCCATTCTTAGAATTTGTTGATGGAGTTTTATTTCCACTTCCAACAGTTCATAATAAAGAGGGGCTGGGTTATGGCTTATTTGCAAGATATTCACCAGAGATGTGGAGTAGACAACTGCCACTCCACCACCCGGATGATCTCCCCTAGGCCTAGGAACATTTATTATGGAATGGGTTTTAGGCAATGCCGCCTGGATAATATTCAGATCTGACTCGAACAACCAGGTCTCAGTGAGACATAATACATCAAGGTTACGTTCATCCAAGATCTCACAAATATGATCCATTTTGTTACGCAAGGAACGAACATTCAACAGACCCAGTTTCAACCGGCTCCCATGTGCATTTTTCAGTTTTTTGAACCTACAAAATTGGTGTTCTCAATAACTTTATTTCTCTGAGCTGTCATTAAAGGACAATTTCTACTTGAGGCGAAATGATTTGGCGGCTCCGTAACTGATGTGGAGCTCATACAATTTATACATTTGGGGGAAGTCTTGTTGGTGCAGTCTTTTGAGTTATGAGTACCGGCACAGAAGTTGCATTTTGGATCCTCATTTTTCCGATAACACCTGTCACTGGTATGACCAAAGCCCTGGCAATGGTAACATTGTGTTACCCAGAAGCGATCGTATGCACGACATCTCACAAGTCCAACATACACAGAATTGCCATCATCCACAATGGAAGAGCGTATTTCAGGTGACATTTTTACTACCGCAGTCTTAGTGTGTGCTTAGTTTTGCTTAGTGAATAGCAAATTCAGAGCTAAGCCATAGTCGACCAGGGACTTTATTCTTGGGTTCTTGTTGAGGATGCTGGGAATGATCTCATTATCCTCAGCATCATTAGCAATGCCTACCAGAGTCATTTTTGGCATCATCTTCTTTGGTTCGGAGACACTGAAGGCACTGTCCACCCCCAAACACTGATTGATGGCCCTTCCTGCATCTTCTTTGGCTTTCTTGGATGGAAGTCGTACCACCAGTACACCTGAATCAGTTCTAGTTAACTTGTTAACCGGAACCGAAGCCAAAGCAGTCTCGATTGCCTTTGTATCTGGTGGGCTTACTGGCTCGGAGGATCGGTCTTTTGGCTTCACTACCAGGACCTGATGGTCCCAGACAGTTTTTTTCTTTCCACCATCTACCACCTCAGTGGTGCGTTTGGTCGGCTCCTTTTTGGTCTCTTCAAATGTTTGCTGAACTATCTTGGCAAACAAGGGAATGTCGGGGGCAGCAACTTTAGTCTCAAGGATATCCATTCTGTTACCAATACTCTCTATCTCCACGGCCACTGCAGCAAGGGCACCCTTCACTTCGTTTACAATGGCAGTCTTCACTTCACCAACTAGGTCATCCGTCAGGTCATCCAAGGTCTGCTGACTAATTGCTGCATCCTTTGCAGCCAGGGGGGTGGTATCGCAAACAGTGCAATGCCATTTAAATCCAGGTTTCTTCTTTGCAAGTACTGTACTCTGAGGTCCTCATCATCAACATTTATACAGTTAACATGAAAATAGGTACCACACGAGTAGCAGCCCAGTGATTTGGCCTTCCCCACAACCTTCCCACAACTACAACTCTGCTTGCCCGCTGCCATTTCAGTGGAAGTAACCAATAATTAAAAACAAAAACACCTGTATTTTGTATCTGATTAAAAATAAAAGAAAACCCTAGTTTAAAAAAAACGTGAAAATAACTACCTGGGACAGACCCCAGGTAGCGCCGTCCCCGTCAGTGCCACCACAATGGAAAAAAATTAAAATGGAAAAAAAAGAAAAATGAAAAGTGGTGTCTGCAAGGTCACCGCGGGCAGGTGGGGATCGACTTGGCTACCCTTTGGGGGTAGCCCAACCGAGATGCGTGGAGAGACCACGCACAGGATGGCAGATGTGTGTGGTGCAAAAACTTTAACCAATTTTGCACGCGGTTTTTAGCTTATAGCAGTGACAATGCAATATCCACAGTACTCAGCAAGACCCTATTGGTTACGATATTGCCACTGCGCAAAGCTGGTAGAATTTAAACCCGGGCAACGCCGGGTACCCCTGCTAGTAATATATAAAAATGAAAAAGAGAACTGCATGAAGGAAAGTCGGTCTCTAAAAATGTTAGGTGGCAGATATGGAACAGATCGAACAAATAGATAAAAGTTTTATGTGTAGGCCTATAGTACACACAGTAATAATAATATGCTGGTATTTTATTTGCAGGAGCCCCAATTCTCCAAGTGGATTCACGAGCGCTCACATTAATTTCAATTTGTCCATTAACCTCTGAAGTGCGCACGGGGGTAAATGAAAACCTCCCCCTGTGCTGACGTATTTGAGGTTTTTCGTCACTAAAATATTCATTGTACCATTAACCCTTCGAACCCGGGTGGTACAACACTGTACCATTTTGGTTTGGCCCGAGGAACCCGGGTGGTACAACACTGTACCATTGCTTGCGTGAGTGCTTTTCGAATGGCGCGCGTACAAATTTTGCTCCGTGGTCACCAGGCGTCGCTACCAGACAGCATGTACGCCAGTCTCTACCCTGCCGCCAACATGGATACTAGCCCAAAAAGTGATTCCCTTGTGTCCGATTCCACACTCCCTTCGACGCCTGCCCATGTTCGTCGCGCCCTAACGCAAATGCACGCACAAGATGCGTTGACTCCCGGAGGTATTGAAATAGCTTTGAGGAGTTATGAACGTGGTGAAGGCAAAAAAAGTGGTGATGACTTGGGCAGTGATAGCTCCGAGTCTTATGAGTCTCACTATAGTGAAGATTTTGACGATATAGAAGAAATCCGTGAAAGAGACGCGCTTTTTCTTGGATTTGAGCATGACGATGAAAGTGATGATAGTATTGAACGTGACATAGTTGTGCAAGGTGATGAGAGTCTAGTGAGAGTGAGCGAATGGGACAGCACTAGGTCGACTGCCAAGTTTAGGTTGAGTGACACGACACCTAGCCCTTCGCCAGCTAAATCCCCATTCAAGATACGTTTCTATAAGAAACAAGTTCTCAAGAAGGCAGCCGCGGCAGCCAGGAAAGAGGCCCTAAAAGTTGGTGAGGGAGCAGTGCGTGAGGGTGCCAGTGAGGCTGCGCGTGAGGCCGAGGTTGACCCGCCATTGTCTTCCTTATCTACCCACGCCACCCAAGTTGCCCCAGGCTCCCGCCATTCTTCCCCACCACCACCAGCACTGCCTAGGGTTGAGGAACCCCCACTTTCGTCCTATTTACCCCCTATTTCCCCCGAGAGGAGACATACTACTAAAGAAAAGGGAAAAGGGAGAAAATATGTCAAAAAAGGAGCTACAAGTAGGCGCTCTTTGTTCGAGGCTCCCGCGGCTTCCACCCCTGCGGCTTCCACCCCTGCCGCTCCCAGCCATACGCCCCCGCAAGTTTCCCCAGGGTCCACCCCACCTCTCCAGCCTACAACAGAGGTTCCTGATGATGTGTTTGACCTCGCATCCATACCTGCACCTACAGACACTGAACCAGTGCTGTCTAAGACTCGTCGTAGGCCAAGGAGCCCCGAACCTCTGTATGAAGATGACAGAGCCTCACCTCCCACTCCTTCCCCACCTCGCCGACCTACACGCCGCCCACGCATCATTCGTTCCCCGCAAGAGTATGAGGGGGGCTCTGAAGATGAAGGGCACCTCACAGACGACTCTGGCCATGATTACCTGGGTCCACCGTCAGGGCAAGATGACGGCTCTGACGACAACGACGATGACGAATTTATGGACATCGACGACCCTCAACCCAGACGCTTTGCCCAGGGCCGTCGTGCTCCTGGCCGCCCTGGCCGCCTGGCTGGCCGCCGGGCTGGGCCTGGGTGCCGTCGCGCTCCTGGCCGCCCTAGGGTTCGCGCCGCCAAAGTTCGTGGGCGTGCTGCCCCCGCTGTAGCTCCTCGTCAGCGTCGCCAGAAGGACGGATTTTATGTTTTCAACTGGCAGGATGTGGCTGCTGATGAAGTCATTGACCCTGATGTAACCCCTTTTGATGAGGTACAGGATGCTCCAGGAGTTACCCCAAGTTTTCCTGCAGGCCCCAATGCTCGACCACATGAGCTTTTTGAGGCTTTTTTTGATAAGGAGGTTACTGACTTTGTCATAAAAGAGACAAATAAGCATTACCAAATCCAGGTTAACTTTTTTGGCAAGGTGACCAAGGGCCACATGAAGCGGTGGACCCCAGTGACTCATCCCGAGTTCATGGTGTTCCTGGCAATCACCATGCTAATGCCTCATGTGAAGAAGCACAGGTTGGCTGACTATTGGATCACCAAAGATCTAATATCCACCCCTGCCTTCGGGAAATACATCTCTCGGGACCGGTACCTCGACATCCTCGGAGCGCTCCATCTTGTCACCAACACCGACATGCATCTCCCTGACAAACTGTGGAAAATTAGGACGTTGTACGAGATGATGAGAGAACGTTTCACGTCCTACTTCATGCCCTTCTGCAACGTCTGTATTGACGAGTCTCTTGTGCTGTTCCGGGGAAAGCTGAGCTTCAGGCAGTACATCCCCTCAAAGAGACATCGCTTTGGTATAAAGTTCTTTGTGCTGTGCGATTGCAAAACTGGCTATGTCCTGGACTTCCTGGTCTACAGCGGGAAGGAAGGGGACGTGGCAATAGACCCCCTCATTGGCTTTGGCGGAGCAGTGGTTCAAGCCATGATGAACCGGTACTTCGAAAAGAATCACGTCCTCTACACGAACAACTACTACACGTCCCCCACTCTCTCAAAGTACCTCCATGAGCGCCAGACGGGGACTGTAGGCACAGTTAGAGCAAAAAGGAAGGGCATGCCAAGTTTCCCTCCTAAAACAAAGAAAGGCGATGTCTTCAAGAAGAAGTCGGGACCCATTCTGGCTATCCACTGGCACGACCAGCGGAAGGTCAACCTCCTGAGCACCGTCCACAAGGGGGAAATGGTTGAGACTGGCAAGGTGGATCGCCGCACCAAAGTCAGGGTGACCAAGCCCGATGCTGTCCTGGACTACAACATAAATATGAGGCTGGTGGACAAGTCCGACATGCAGATAGGCTTCATCGACTGTCTGCGTACCTCGTGCAGATGGTACAAAAAGTTCTTTCTGCACATGGTGGACATGTCAATGCTGAATGCCTATAATATCTACAGGCTTCGGAATCCGCGCACACCCAGGAAGTTCAGTAGCCTGCGGAGGTTCCAAAAACAGGTGTTGGTGGAGCTCCTGGACAGGTATGCTATGCCACAGAGGGCAGTGGCACAACCTGGGTGCCCCGTTCAGGACCGCATGCAGGCTGCACAGTTTGTAAGTGTGCACAAGCTCGGTTACCTGCCTCTGGAACGAGATGGAGTCACCATTAGCAGAAGGCGGTGCCATGTCTGCTGGAACAGCCAGGTGAGGCCGAGGAAGCAGAAAAAGACCACCATGCAGTGTGTGGAGTGCCGACTGTCACTATGTCCTATACCGTGCTTTGCTGAATACCACAGCAAGCAGGAGTACTAACTAATAATCATAGTGAAAGTACCAAAGACTGACAATATGTATGTATATAGGCAACAAGTGGAAATAAAACAATGTACAGGTGTATTGTGATAAAAAAAGTCATGTATTATGAAAACATATATAAATAAGTGAAAAAAGACACAATAAATTGTATATAAAACGTTTACAAAGCATATAACTAAGTGAAAGTGACACATGACATAATATTAGATGGCCAAAGTATAATAAACACCTGTGATAACGAATAATCAGTGCCTAATATAACAATAACCTACCTCAATTACTAATAAAATGTACCGTATCAAGTGAAAATGAGCATTATCAGTGAAAGTGACACTCTCTCAAGCATATTTACCAAAGTGAAAGTGACACACGAACTAATATTAGATGGCCAAAGTATAATAAACACCTGTGATAACGAATAATCAGTGCCTAATATAACAATAACCTACCTCAATTACTAATAAAATGTACCGTATCAAGTGAAAATGAGCATTATCAGTGACAGTGACACTCTCTAAAGCATATTTGTCAAAGTGAAAGTGACACAAGACCTAAGATTTGATGGCCAAAGTATAATAAACACCTGTGATAACGAATAATCAGTGCCTAATATAACCAATAACCTACCTCAATTACTCATAAAAACTACGGTATCGAGTGAAAATGTGAAATATTAGTGAAAATGATAGCCTAATACACATATTTTATATAATTGGACTACAAATAACTATAATAACATCACTATCAATACATAAAATCGCCTCCGGGAGGTAAAAAGTTTGGCGCGACGAGCCGCGGCCTGGGCCAAGGCGACGCATCCGAACGCGGGATGATTTTCACGCATAAAAATCACTCCACTTCCCGCGCTCACCATTATGCAATCACTTGGGCTAGAGACCTCTACTCAACGGCATTCTACACATGAAGGTTTGTGCTACATTTTTCTGTTTTTTTTATAACTTTGTGTAATGTATTTCAGGAGTAACATGTGAGTCAACTTGTACCAAAATTCCTGAAAACCCCCGGACACAGAGTACAGTTACGATATTCCCTAGCCGGGGTCGGAGGGTTAAGATACGTTTCTATAAGAAGCAAGTTCTGAAGAAGGCGGCCGCGGCAGCCAGGAAAGAGGCCCTAAAACTTGGTGACGGGAGCAGTGCGTGAGGGTGCCAGTGAGGCTGCGCGTGAGGCCGAGGTTGACCCGCCATTGTCTTCCTTATCTACCCACGCCACCCAAGTTGCCCCAGGCTCCCGCCATTCTTCCCCACCACCACCACCAGCACTGCCTAGGGTTGAGGACCCCCCACTTTCGGCCTATTTACCCCCTATTTCCCCCGAGAGGAGACATACTACTAAAGAAAAGGGAAAAGGGAGAAAATATGTTAAAAAAGGAGCTACAAGTAGGCGCTCTTTGTTCGAGGCTCCCGCGGCTTCCACCCCTGCGGCTTCCACCCCTGCGGCTTCCACCCCTGCCGCTCCCAACCATACGCCCCCGCAAGTTTCCCCAGGGTCCACCCCACCTCTCCAGCCTACAACAGAGGTTCCTCATGATGTTTTCGACCTCGCATCCATACCTGCACCTACAGACACTGAACCAGTGCTGTCTACGACTCGTCGTAGGCCAAGGAGCCCCGAACCTCTGCATGAAGATGACAGAGCCTTACCTCCCACTCCTTCCCCACCTCGCCGACCTACACGCCGCCCACGCATCATTCGTTCCCCGCGAGATTATGAGGGGGGCTCTGAAGATGAAGGGCACCTCACAGACGACTCTGGCCATGATTACCTGGGTCCACCGTCAGGGCAAGATGACGGCTCTGACGACAACGACGATGACTTTATGGACATCGACGACCCTCAACCCAGACGCTTTGCCCAGGGCCGTCGTGCTCCTGGCCGCCCTGGCCGCCGGGCTGGGCCTGGGCGCCGTCGCGCTCCTGGCCGCCCTAGGGTGCGCGCCGCCAAAGTTCGTGGGCGTGCTGCCCCCGCTGTAGCTCCTCGTCAGCGTCGCCAGAAGGACGCATTTTATATTTTCAACTGGCAGGATGTGGCTGCTGATGAAGTCATTGACCCTGATGTAACCCCTTTTGATGAGGTACAGGATGCTCCAGGAGTTACCCCAAGTTTTCCTGCAGGCCCCAATGCTCGACCACATGAGCTTTTTGAGGCATTTTTTGATAAGGAGGTTACTGACTTTGTCATACAAGAGACAAATAAGCACTACCAAGTCCAGGTTAACATTTTTGGCAAGGTGACCAAGGGCCACATGAAGCGGTGGACCCCAGTGACTCATCCCGAGTTCATGGTGTTCCTGGCAATCACCATGCTAATGCCTCATGTGAAGAAGCACAGGTTGGCTGACTATTGGATCACCAAAGATCTGATATCCACCCCTGCCTTCGGGAAATACATCTCTCGGGACCGGTACCTCGACATCCTCGGAGCGCTCCATCTTGTCACCAACACCGACATGCATCTCCCTGACAAACTGTGGAAGATTAGGACGTTGTACGAGATGATGAGAGAACGTTTCACGTCCTACTTCATGCCCTTCTGCAACGTCTGTATTGACGAGTCTCTTGTGCTGTTCCGGGGAAAGCTGAGCTTCAGGCAGTACATCCCCTCAAAGAGACATCGCTTTGGTATAAAGTTCTTTGTGCTGTGCGATTGCCAAACTGGCTATGTCCTGGACTTCCTGGTCTACAGCGGGAAGGAAGGGGACGTGGCAATAGACCCCCTCATTGGCTTTGGCGGAGCAGTGGTTCAAGCCATGATGAACCGGTACTTCCAAAAGAATCACGTCCTCTACACGGACAACTACTACACGTCCCCCACTCTCTCAAAGTACCTCCATCAGCGCCAGACGGGGACTGTAGGCACAGTTAGAGCAAAAAGGAAGGGCATGCCAAGTTTCCCTCCTAAAACAAAGAAAGGCGATGTCTTCAAGAAGAAGTCGGGACCCATTCTGGCTATCCACTGTGTGACGCACCCAGTGCGTGGCAACGCAACCTGATTGTACTCCTTGGTACTCCACTGTACCGCCACTGTGCGGTACCTCTGTACCGCTGTACCGTGCTGGCTGCCTATATTGAGTGTGACAACGTATAACTATGTTCTTTGTATCTCTGCAAAGGTCTCGTCATGTGCTAACCAGTGGTGGGTTTTGTTTTAAGCCATGTCGAGACCTTCCATTTAATATGTAGTATCAATAGAGAAGTTGATAGATAAGACAATGGGAGTTCAGAGAGAGAGAGTGAGTTAGTTTTCAGAGCGAGAGGGTAGCAATGCGCCACGCTGCCGGGGGGGTGGTTGCCAGACGTATGGACCGGTTGGCAGCCTTGCGCTTATAGCTAGGCGCGACAGGGTTGGTAGTCCATTGCCGCCTGCCTATGCTGCCTGGGCTGCCCATGTTGTCGTACTGCACATTGCCTGGAGGCTCGCTGTGTGTTCCATGATCAGGTTGCCTAGAACCTTTGAGATTCTAACATCCCTTGCTCTCTCTCCCAATTTCTCACGGTTGCACTCTTTCTCTCTGACGACATTACTCTCATTTCATTCTTCTCTCTATTTAAATGCATAACCTTCCCTTGAGGTCCTAAAGGAGTTTCAGCACTCACCTCTCGTATTACTCTTAGGACAAGCATATATTTACATGTATTAGATTTAAGGGGTTAATGTGAACAGCGATCTTCTTGATGAGGATAGTTGGTGAACGTTCTACATGTTCACGAGTTATATGCCCAGCTCATCATCCAATTTGTGACTAGACTAGTGCCATGTGTAAGAGCCCGACCATGCCCAGGAGTTGTCTGTAGAGGGGCGAGGACTTAGCCTTGATTTGCCTACCGAGCCAGGAGCGAGTGTAGTACCAGAGACTACAGCTCGCTCGTAGTGCCGGTATAGTAGAGTAACGTAATTTATCTGTCCTTGTGTTCTCTGCAGTCTTTTCCTGGGTTCTCGCTTTCGGTGCTGGGACTCGTTGTTCCTGTGACTTGGCCTGCTAGCTAGAACACATGGGGATGATGAGTGGGTTATATCTTTATTTTACTATGCATTGCAGCTCTCTTTAAGTTTATGTATGTAACACTTTACAATACACATTACTCACACACAAGACAACACTATTAATACTTTCATGTATCAATTAACTGCACTGTCGTTTTGCTGCTGTGTCCGGAGTTCTGTTGCGTAGGGCGCATACGGACTCAGAGGGGAGACAGAGTGAGAGAAGCGAAGTAGCCTATGCGGTAGTAGGCTACCGGCGCAGTACTGTTGCCTGCAACCTTTTAGTTATTCCAAGTATAGATTCATTCTTATAATAAGTGACTACTATTTATGTTCCTTCCATGTGTATTATTAGGTATCTACTGGATCATGAACATCTTGTATGCTACATGCTAGTGCATGTTAGTAGGGGACAGTTATTCTAGTGCACGCGCTTTCAAGTAGGCGTGTACATTTGTCATTTAGCATTTCACTGTCATACCTTTAGCCTGCTTCTATTCTACATTATTAGAGGCTTAATATTAACGTAGTTTCTTGAGTATTGCATTTCTTTAGTAATAACGTAACCTATAAATGTCTGAGGGAGTTTAGCCTCATAGCCTACCTCTGTTGTACACTTTCGCCGAGTTAAGGTACCTCGTTACCATAGACGATAACTCTGTAGGGCGTTGGTGCTTTTGTTGTCTGGAGCATATAGTATTTGGGACTGGAATCGAGCGTGTCGTTGTCACATAAGCCATTTCTGTCCTACGATCAAGAATCCCGAATATGTATTGCCGATCCAGCCGTAACAAAATGGCGACCTTGCACAAGATTCAGTAGTATCCTATCACATGTTTTTTTGGAGAACTATTCTTTCTATAAGAAAGGCTTTGGATGATAGAGGAATGACTATAGATCAGGCAGAGGAAGTGGTGGTGGACAGGAGTGAATGGAGAATGCTTGTGAATAGTTGAGTGAACACGTGGTCATTTGGAGTAAGGGGTCGGGCGCAAGTTCGACTAGATAATAGTCCATCAGGCGCCTGGCCCGGGGGGACGATTAATATGAAGGGTGTGCCTGGAAGTGTGGTGGGAGGGCTTGTGGCTTTGGCTCCGCTGCATGTCTGCCTGCCGAGATCGGAACCTCTCCGGGTGGTCAGGGGCTGGGGGAGTGCTGGAGCGACCTTGGTAACCCTGGTCTCTGGGTCTTCTCCTGGGTGACCTGGATGTGTGTGAGTTTGTGCTTTTTATCTGTGTTTATTTTTTGTTTTATGTTGTTTTTGTGTTTTCCCTGTTCTTGCTCTGTCTTGAGTCGGCTACCCCCAAAATGGGGATTGGGCCAGAGCATATAGATAGAATAGATAGATAGATTCTATGCTACCTAGTAGAGCTGGCTAGAATTTTCTTGCCTATTGGAGGAATTTTTATTGTGTCATTATTGTATTGGTGGACTTGCAGATTGTTTCGTTAGGGGTGTCTAGAGTAGAGTCATTCAAGCATCTTTAACATTTTGTGAGTCGAGACTGCAATTAGTAATAAGCACTTCTTTTTTTTTATGAACAGCAATTGTATAACCAGCACTATGTCTAATGACTCATCATTTACGGGGGAGGATAACACGGTACAGCCTAGTGACCAGCAAGTACAACAGATATTTAGGGAGGGGAGTGTTATAAGTGGAGAGAGGGATGCCCGGGCATTTTTGCAGACACCTTTGACCGAACAGCGCCTGCAGGCTATTGATTGTTACGGTCTTCGCTGTTTAGCCACGGTTTTGGGGCGGGACTGTCCTGACAGTTGGCCCAAGAAGAATTTGGTGGCATGTTTGTTGGGTGATGGCGATGGGGCGGTGGGTGGAGTGGGGTCTTGGGGGGTTCCCTCCAAGCCTCCATTCCACTCTACCCCTGAGCTGGGCCCTCAGCCAGCGATTCTTAGCACGATGCAGCAGGAGGGTTCTCAATGGCAAGCTGGCTTACCCGTAAACACGTCTCGGTGTGGATCCCCCATTTTGTGCTCTCCCCCCCCAGGCCTGTCTCCTGAGATGTTATTTCAGCTAGAACTAGCTAAGTTTAAGCTGCAGGAGACTCAGATACAACAGGCTAGTATAGAACGCATAGAGGTTGCTAGAATCCAAGCCAATCAGGATGCAACCAGGTACCAGGCTGAAATGGATGTCGAGAAGTCTAGAGTAGAGACCACGGGGCGTCATCTCGGTGGTGGGCACCGGGTTACAGACTCACTTTCGCATTTAATTAAGTTAGTACCCGCATTTGATGAGACAGCAGTGACTGAGTTTTTTGCTCGTTTCGAAAAGAAGTGTCGTGAGTATGACTGGCCGGAGGTTAAATGGGCAGCATTAGTTTCATCACGTCTAGTGGGTAAGGGGTTGAAAGCCTACGATGCACTGTCACTGGACGAGAGTGTAGTGTATGGACTGGTGAAGGAGGCTGTGCTCCGGGCCTACGAACTGCAACCCGAAACTTATAGATTGAAGTTCCGTGGCGTGAATAAGAAGAGCGACGTCAGTTTTATGGAGCACGCACGGGACTTAACAGATGCAGGTAATAACTGGTTTCGGTCCGAGCACGCAGAGTCGGCTGAGGAAATTAAGCAACTTTTCTATCTGGAACAGTTTTACAAATGCACTGGAACCGATCTAACGCTGAACATTAAGGAAAAATGTCCCAAGACAGTAGAGGAGGCTGCCAAGATGGCAGACTTCAGATTATCATTGATTCGTGGTTGCGGTGCCGCTCAGAGGGCTGAGTCAGGGCAGAAGGGGCGCTATACCCCACCCACCAGAGTTTTTGATAATAACAAATCCTATGACACACATAACCACACTAAATGCATTGCACCTAATAACACCTACAAACACAAGCCTCTCCCGTTTACTAAAGGTCAGGCCCCTTCTTCGCCCGCACAAGGGAAGAAGCCCATTGGGGATGTGAAATGTTACAAATGTCAGAAGCTAGGCCATTATTCACGTGAGTGCCCTAGTAACACTCCCGCTAAGCCGGTGTCATTGGTTGTTGTTGTTGTTGTTGTTCCCTAAGCTGCCTGGCCGAACAGCCCCGAGTCCCTGAGGAAGGCCACGGCCACGATCGGGCTTTCCCACAGAGCTCTCATTGAGTGTAGGTTGTGTTGTTGGCGTAAGTGGTTGTGTGAAATGCAGTCTTCTATGATGTGTTTAATGGTATGGGGTGCTGTGTTACATCCCGGGCAGGCGTCGACAACGGAGTCATCCAGTCTCTTCTGATAGCTCAGGAGAGCTGGATGGTGTCCGCATCTCAGCCTGGCCAGGTGGACTCTGTCCTCGCGAGGGAGGGAGGATTCGGAAGGATGGATTTCGGGAGGTCGTGCATGCAGCTGCGTGTTGTCTGTGAGTGAGTGGATGGATTGGCGAGAGATATGAGTATGGATGTGCTTCTGGAAGTTGGTTCGGGGTGGGCAGGGAGGGAGAGAGGACAATAATTGTGTGTGATACCGTGTGCTGGGTGTTGTTTTGATATTTCTTGGTGTCTGTGGGTGTGTTGCCATGTAGTTTAGTGGGTGGTCTTGGTTCGTGGAGGCTGCTGCCAGAAATTGAGTGCCTCTCATGTCCAGATGGTCTTTGACTTTGAGGATTTTGGTTTCTTGATGTAGATGATCTGTGGGTGCAGTAGCTGTGCAGCCTGTAATGATCTTCAGGGCTTTGTTTTGAATCGTCTGTAAGGTCTTATGATGTGTTTCAGCTAGGTTAGAAGCCCAGGCTGGGCTTGCGTATTCCATTACTGATCTTATGTATTGTTTATATACTGTGGTGGTAGTTTCTTTGTTGTGTCCAAATTTTGTGTGAGCAAGTGACCTGAGGGCGTTAAGTCTGGGTGTCAGTTTCTTTTTAATGTTTGTGGTGTGCTGTTTGAATGTCATATGAGTATCATATGTTACTCCTAGGATTTTGGGTGTGTGTGTATGTGTTAGGGGTGTGTTGTTTATGGTGAGTTGAGGGATGTATTCGTGTTCACCTGTCCAGCTTGTGAGCAGGGTTGCAGTGGATTTGGCTGGGGCTAGATTAAGTCTGTTTGTAGTGCACCAGCCATGTAGTGTGTTGAGATAGGGTTGAAGGAGATCTGTTGCTCTTCTTGGGTCATGGTGTGTGCATGTGAGTGTTATGTCATCTGCATAGGAGGCTAAGTTTATTTGGGGAGTATTGGGTGTAGTTATATCGTGCATGTACAGATTGAAGAGTGCGGGCGATAGGACGGATCCTTGTGGGACTCCGTTTGGAAAGTTTCTGATTTTTGATGACTGACCGGCAAAAGATACGTGTGCACATCTGCCTGCTAGGAAGTTGGCCAGCCACCTTTTTGTGTTGTTGTGCATGTTTGTGTTGTAGATTTTGTTTGTTAGGTTGTGGCGGGGGATGGCATCGAAGGCTTTACTAATGTCGAGTGTGGCTAATAGTGATCTGTGTGGTGGTCTAGCTGAGTTGATGCCGTCAAAAGCTCTTTGTGTAAGGTCTGTGAGAAGAGTGTTTGTGGAGTGCAGTGGTCTAAAGCCATGTTGTGTTGGAGCTAGGGGTAGGTCGGGTGTAATTAGTTGTAATACTAGGCGTTCCATGACTTTGGAGGGGGAGCAAAGGAGTGTGATGGGGCGGTGCGAGGAGGGTAGCGTAGGGTCTTTGTTGGGTTTGGGGAATGTGATGATGATACCATGCTTCCAAATATCTGGTATTGTGTTGTGTGAATAGCTGTAGTTTGATATGTTAGTGAGTGTTTGTATGCCTTGTGGTCCCAGGTGTCTGAGGTGTATGTTGCTTATGTTGTCTAGGCCACAGGCGGGTGAGTGCTTGAGATTGTTGATGATATGCTTTGTCTGGTGATTGGTAAAGGGTGTATAGTCAGGGTCTGTGGGGAATTGTCTCTTACGTCGGATGACACGTCGGTCGTCTTTGTGAGGTTTTAGGTGGCTGACATGTGAGAAGTGATTGATGAGAGTGTTTGCTTGTTGTTTACATGAAGGAGTAGAGTCTGTTGTTGTGATTGCAGCATGTGATTGTGTTGTGTTGCTGTTGGAAAGTGTGATGCTGTTTAGTGTTTTGTAGAGTTTTTTGGGGTTTGTTTTGTGATCAAGTGTTTGTAGGAAGTTATTCCAATTTAGTTTTTGTTGTTCTTGTATTTTGTTGTTAGTTTGGGTGTTGAGTGCTTGAATTTGTTGTGTGATGTCTTGTGTGTGGGGTGCTGGGGAGTGTTTCAGTGTGTCGCGTTGTCTGATGAGGTTTTGAATTTCTGGTGTGAAGTTGGGGTTGTGTCTTTTTCTGTTACCTCTTGGAATGTGTTTCTTGTCAGCGTTTTGGATAGTTTTATTGAGTATGTGTACAGCATTGTTGATGTTAGTGATGGGTGTACTGTTTAGAGTTGTGAAGTGTTGTTCTGTCTCATTTGTAAATGCTTCCCAGTTAGCTCTTTTATAATTGGTGTATGTGTGTTTGTGGCTAGCTGGGGTGAGTCTGGTTTTGGTGGTGATAATGATCGGGAGGTGGTCAGAGCCTAAGGTTCTGACCACCCTCCAGGATGTTGTGGGGGCGAGTTCTGGGGAGCAAAAGGTGATGTCTGGAGATGATGGGTTATAGAGGGCTTGGTGAGGAATATGGGTATGTTGATGGATGTCATTAAGGATGATGAGGTTATCTGTTTGGTTTTGTAGTACCAGCCCTCTGTCTGTGTCGGGGTTGTCGACAAACCAGGCCGACGTCTTGGCGTTGAAGTCACCACCCAGGATGATGTGTGGGGTGTTTGTGATGTGTTGTAAGTGTGGTCTGTATATATTTGGTACTGTAGGGGATGTTTGGGGAGGGATGTATGTGTTTATGATGGTTATGTTGGATTTGTTGCCAGTGCGTATTTTAATCGATTGTATTTCTGTTGTGTTATCATTTGGGGGGAGGAGGGATTTGGTTTGTACACTGGTTACTATGTATGATATTTCATTGTGTACCAGGGTGATGAGTCCACCGCCCCCGCCGACAGCCCGGTCTTGTCTGATGGTGGTGAAATTATGAAATGTGGGTGTTTTTTGTGATGTGCGGAGTTTTGTTTCTTGTAAGATGGCAATGTGTATGTTGTGTTGTTTGATGAAGTGTGAGAGTTCGTGTTTCTTTGTGTTAATGCCATCTATGTTCAATTGGAGAATGTTAATGTTATGTGCACGATGTATGTTGGGTGCTGCTGCACGAGGATGGGGTGGGGGTGAGGGAGGGGCTGGAGGTTGGGATGGGTGAGGTGGGGGTGGGGATTGGGGAGCAGGAGATGGGGGTTGGAATGGATTAGGATGGGGTGTGGTGTGTTGAGTTGAGGATGTGGATGGTATGGGAAGGTTAGGTGGGTTAGGGAGGAGAGGTGGACGGGTTTTAGGGGAGGGAGTGGATGATATGGGAAGGCTAGGTGGGTTGGGGAGGAGAGGTGGACGGATTTTAGGTGAGGGATTTGACTGAGAGAGGGAGGGGCATGAGGAACAGGTCCAGGTGTTCGTGTAGTGTTTCTTGGAGGCAAGTGTTGTACAGGTGAAGTGGGTCCAGTTCCTGCATGAATTGCAGAGAACTGAACCCTTAGTGTGGCGACTCGAGGTGATGGGTTTTGAGCAAGTTGGACATATGTATGTGTACGTGGGTCCTGGGTTGCTCTCAATGTCTCCGGCTAGAAGAAGTCTTCGAGAAATGACAGCCGGAGAGTCATTTCTCGGTGTAGGAAAAACTGTGTGATGTGTGTGTGTGGTGTGAGAGGTGTGGAAATTCCCGGCGCGACCGAAGCCACTCCAAGGACCCGTGCCCCCAGGGGGGGGGCAGGGGATAGTTGTGGCGGTTTGGCTCCCGTCATTTGGTGTCATTGGTTCACAGTATCGGTGTGTCTCTGAAGGCTGCAGCAACTGCCCGGGGTAGGTTGTCAGCAGCTGAGGCACACGCGGTAAAGAAGCGTACGGAAGGCTCGACACCTGTCCGGGACACTTTCTGTAGCCATCGGGGGCACGGGTTTGTGAGCTGGGGGAGTGAACTACGGAGGGTTGACTTGCTGAGGGATACGGGGGCTTCGCAAACTTTGTTGAGGAACTTCACAGGGAAACCGATAAATGCGGCCAGAGTTGTTGTGGTGCAGGGTATAAATGCTACGAGGTCATACCCACTTGTGAGGTTGGAGTTGAGAGTGGGAGAGGTGTGCAGGGAGCTGGATGTAGGGATCGTTGAGTGTTTGCCAGTTGAGGGCGTCGACCTTCTTCTCGGCAACGACTTTGCGGTGCCCACTTCCGGGACTCCACCCTTAGTCGTTGCCGAGAGGGCGGCCGACGTGGATGGTGAGAATCGGGAATGGGTTGGGAGGTGCCAACAGGATGAGATGGCCTGTGTGGTAACCCGATCTCGCTCTGCGGCTCCTGCACAGCCTAGCACTCAACCTCGGGGACAGTGGAGGAAGGATCAGGAGAAGGTTACTAAGGGCAGGAAAAGGGACATTGATTCTGCTGCACTTCTCGGTGATTCGGTACTTGGACCTATAATAAACACGGGAGTTGACTCTGGCCCAGATATGGGGTGTAAGAAGGCAGAGTTGGGTAAGACTTCGCGTGAGGCAAGAGCTGTAGCGAGAGCCACTAAGGCAGTAGAGCCTACTAGCCGGGGTAATGTCTTATTACAAAACCATCTTGATGCATTGACGCCCAGGGACATTAGTGAGCAGCAGCTGCAAGACGCTAGCCTAGCTCGTTATAGCAATGGTGCCATAGAGTTGGAGGAAGATGGGGATGCGAAGCCGGGAGATTTCTTTAGGCTCAACAGGATATTGTACCGCAGATTTCTAGACCCCAAATCGAAGTGGGAGGGCGGTGCGAGGGTAGTAGACCAGGTGGTTGTTCCAAATAAGTATAGAGAGTCCTTATTGTGTCTGGCGCATGATGTGCCGGTGGCGGGTCATTTGGGGGTAACAAAAACATTGGCGGCATTGGGCAGGTTTTTCTGGTGGCCTGGGGTCAAGGCTGATGTCTGTGCATGGGTGGCTGGGTGTGCGACCTGCCAGACAACGGGGAAGCCTAACCAGACAATCCCGAAGGCACCTTTGTTTCCCATACCTGTCACCGGGCCTCCGTTCAGCAGAGTTGTAGTAGATTTGGTTGGCCCTTTCCCGCCTACTAGTAGTGGCAATAAATTCCTGTTGACAATCATGGATGTGGCTACGAGATACCCGGACGCGTACCCCATGAGAAACGGCTCGGCAAAGGCAGTTGTTAAAAACTTATTATTGTTCTGTTCCCGTTATGGATTTCCACGTGAGGTGCAGTCAGACCAGGGGAGCAATTTTACATCCAAATTGTTCAAGCAAACCCTTCAGTTGCACGGTATATGTTCTGTAGTGTCGTCAGCCTACCATCCCGAGAGTCAGGGAGTCTTGGAGCGGTGGCACTCGACCCTGAAGAGTATGCTACGCTGTTACTGTGCAGAACATGACACTGATTGGGATTTGGGTCTGCCGTATGTTCTGTTCGCTGCACGTGAAGTCCCAGGAGAGAGCCTGGGGTTCAGTCCAAATCAACTAGTCTTTGGCCATAATGTGAGAGGACCTTTAAGTATGGTGAAAGAGATCTGGGAGGGCGAAGAGAAGCCGGGGTCTGTACTTAAATATATCCTTGAGAGCCGGGAGAGACTTATAGGTTGCATGGCAGCGGCAGGTAATAACTTGGTTAATGCACAGGCGGTCATGAAGCACCAGTATGACGCCAAGGTGAAGCTTCGGGAGTTTTCGGTGGGTCAGGAGGTAATGTTGCTTTTACCTTTGCCTGGACACCCCCTTTCTGCCAAGTTCATTGGGCCGTATGTGGTGGCTAAGAAACTGTCCGACCTTGATTATCTCGTTGCAACACCTGACCGTAGAAAAAAACATCAGTTATGTCATGTTAACCTCATGAAAGAGTATGTGAGACGCCCCTCAGAGCCTCTCACTGTCCCTGTGCTGGCCTGCAGCGGCCAGGGTGGAGAAGGAGGTGGGGACAGTCATGCTGCTGAGGAGGATAGCTGGGACTGTGTCATTTCCGCGGAACAGTGGGCGGGGAATACTGAACAAGAGGCTA